>JAOTQJ010000007.1:5778233-5811225 GCA_025642045.1 Solanum sejunctum
CCCCCAACAAAAATTATCCGATCCATTTACAAAGCCCATTTAATATGACCATCTGTTCCAAATTTGCACAGTAGTAGAATCTTGGCTTTCTTCCCCCTTTTGGCTCCTTCTCTCTCTGCTTCTTCTTCTTCTTCTCTCTTCCCCATTTCTTCCTCCCTGGATCTTCAAACCCAACCCCATCTCTCCAAAAATATCAAAAAAACTGTTAATAATCCTTTGATTCCTGTGCTTTGTCCACCACATTTTTCTCAAATCACCATTTTTTACCTTTTTCTTTTTTGGATTGATCTGCTTTACAAACGGGTTTGATTTGATCACATCGTGAGAGATTGATAAAAGGGAAATATCCTTTCATCATACAAAGAAGTGGGTATGTGTCAAAATTGTTTCTTTTTATTGATCTTTTTGGCTATTTGGTAGTTACATTATGCTGGTTTATAAGCTTGTTATGGTGAAAAGAATTTCCTTTTGTGCTGGAAATTTTATAAAGTCTCATGATAAGGAAAGACTGAAACTTTCTTTTTGTTTTTATTTGGGAGCATTATGTGAATGAGGAAATTAAAGGGGTCGTTCGGTAGCTGGTTGAAATTATGGAGGTATTAGTTATGTGTAAACCAAACTAGTAAATACTACATTGAGTAAGTTAGTAGATACCAAACGATCCCTAATTGTACTTAGTACAGCATGTGTCTTTTCAATCTTAAATGGGTAAATGCCAAATAATAATGTCACTTCTCATTGTGATTATGTCTGGTAGATATATTTGTTTCACTTAAATACTGTTGGTACTAAAATACTGTTTTGGGATGTCAGTAAAAGAACTGTTACTTTTGCTAATGTTGGGGTGTCATGTACAATGTTAAGTCTTTCCAATGTCCACGATGAGACAAGGGGCAATTATGATCAGTTAGGATATGTTTACCAACACATTATGTGTGGCATGATCAATGATGGATTACATACTGAGCTGGCATTTTCAAAGTCTACTTGCTAAAAGTCTTTGTTTATCTGACCACATTAACTTTGTTGTAGATGTCTATGCAAGTGCAGCTTATCAATGAAATTATTAACTATGTGGGTCCTGTATAGGATATCGCTTCACTTGTTACTATATCTTGGTGAATAGCGATCAAGGGTGTGGTTTAGCTGTCAATAAAATTGGAACAGGCCATGTTGCGATCAGTGCTTAAATCTCAACTTATGCAGGAAAAAAAAACAATACTAGTGATCAAGGGTGTGGTTTAGCTGTCAATAAAATTGGAACAGACCATGTCGTGATCAGTGCTTAAATCCCAACTTATGCGGAAAAAAAAAGAGACAATTTTGGTGATTTCTTTCCATATGTCTAAGCTTTGGTGGATAGAATTATTTGATACTTGTAATAACAGGAAGGTAGCAGGTATATGATAGATTAGGCAAGTTGCACTCAAGTTGGTCTGGGTAAAAAAACTACATTGTCTTTGACCATCTCATAAACTTGATTTTTGCCTTCAGGTCACCAGAATATCCCTCAAATTTATTGCCTTTATGGAGTGAAGTCAATGGGAATGCATAGCATTGTAGAATGCCTACTTTCCCCTAGATCAATTTCCTTTTCTTGGTCGACGTAATTTACATGTCGATAGTGATTGTTTCGTATTCATGGATGCTGGAGTTTTCTGATAGTGTATTTCGTGGATGAGATGTATGCAGCTACCATGAATAAAAACTTGTTACACTATCTGTTAGCTAGGGAAGGCATGTAGTGTCCAGGTTTTAATTCTAAGTCACTTTCCGTTGGGAAATAAAACTCCTAATTGTCTTTTAGGATGTTGCCCAAGAGAGGGTATATTGAGAAGTGGGTTGGTTTTCTCATGTGTATGCTGCTTTCGTGAAAATACATTTCGAGTCTTATTTTGCGAAGTAAAAGGTTCAGTTTTTCCATTAGCAGCTATTAACCAAAGATGATCAACTTTTTCTAGATTGGAACTTTAACTCCAAATTCTTTTAGGCATGAGAAGAGGAAAAGAAACTACTGTACAATAATTTTCAAAAACTAATAACAAAGTTCGATAATGCGTGTGAATGTATTAATTATAGCTCAAAGTTAAATCTTAGACTTCTTCAATTAAAGTGAGACTCAAGAGAGCACTCTGTGAACCGGGCAAGTCGTTTTTTCAAGGTACAGGTGTCATCATTAAGTACATTGTAGGGATTAAATCTGGCTTAACGGATATTTCCACTGGTCAAATTTTGGATATGTTATAAATTTTAAGGCAAATATTCTTGATTGTTCATAGATGATGTTTAGACAATATTAACAGTGAAATTGGAGTATTTTGTTTCTTCAACCTTTGGCTATTATATGTTCTTCTGGTGTCATCAGATCTTATATGCCCTGTACGTTGTTAAAAGCCTCCCTGCATGATTACTTTATCAATTTGGTTTGCAGTTTCATCCCTTTTTATTGATGCTACACACTTAGGTTCCCAATTCATGTATTGTTTTCCGTTTTTGAGGGGGCACTTCCTCCCCTTCCGTATAGCTGGAGAGCAAGAGAGAAATATTATTCTTCTGTTGACACTTCCCTTTCTGTGAGGTGTACCTTTCTCATGTAAACTGTATCTATGAATGGTTTATGTCAATTACCAAACTTTTTGAGCATCGCTGTTTTATGGTCATTGTTTGCAGTCCACACATATTACTATTTCCCCAAGAATTATCTCCCCTTCTCTTTCCCAAATCCCACCTTTCTTCCTCTTCATTTGAACCCCCTTATCCTGAAGAAGGAAAAAAAGAGAGAAAAAAAAGAAAAACTAATGCAGATAGTGTATAACTAGTTGACCTTTTGGATTACTAGGGAGTAATTTCTCTTGGTGTGACTTGGTTGTTAAGATTGGATTAATGGAATTTTTTGGAATCAGCAATTTTCGGTATCTTATGTTATGTGATAAATCAGCAATGAATATTCTGCAAGCACAAATTTTGTGTAAAGTCTTATAGCAGTACTCCCTTCATTTTGTTTCTAGGTTTGCACTTAAAAAGGCCATAACAAGAAGCAGGGGAAGTGGGAGGTGGCAAGGACAAGGCATTTGATGAGCGACAGCTGATTAGTCTTGTATAATTTCATTTCCCTTACCTATGTTAATTACAGTATATCCTATTGAAGAATCTTGCAGAAGAATGACACATTGTTTTATGGGAAAGCTAAGTGTAGACTGTATGCTTTGCTGAAGTTTTAAGTTTCTATCTTTTTTCTTCTTATGCAGGTACTATTTAAAAGCTGTCCATTTAGAGAGCTGAATAAAATAGGACAGAGTTATTCAGTCGTGCATCGGCCAGAAGTTCTAGTACAGGGTTAATAGAAAGTCCTTATACTAAATTACCTTGTCCTTTTTCACCTTCGTATACAACTTTTATTATCTGAGATTCCTTTCTTCTCTTCTTAAACCAATTCCTAAGTGAAAGTGTTTTGTCTTACATATGGTGTAGTGCCTTGCAAGTTTCCTTGAGGGCCTTCTGCCTATTTGTGCTTTAAATTTCTTGTCTTTTTGGTGTTTAGTTATGACTAAGCAAATATGACATTCTAGCTTCCATTTTACACAAAGAAGATGGCATTTCGCTCTGAGGAAGCACAAACAGAGGATTACCTTTTCAAGATTGTTTTGATTGGTGATTCAGCTGTTGGGAAATCAAATTTGCTTGCTAGATTTGCTCGTGATGAATTCTATCCCAACTCAAAATCGACAATAGGAGTAGAGTTCCAGACCCAAAAGCTGGACATAAATGGGAGGGAGGTCAAAGCGCAGATATGGGATACAGCAGGTCAAGAACGGTTTAGGGCAGTAACTTCTGCATATTACAGAGGTGCAGTTGGAGCTCTTCTGGTTTATGATATTAGTAGACGCCTGACTTTCGAAAATATTGGTCGATGGCTTAATGAACTTCAGAGTAAGTTTTGTGACAACACTGTTTACTCCTTTGCTTATAAATAGTTCGACTTGCATATTTCTGCAATTGAAATTTGATTAACGCTACGAGTAAATAAATAGTTACCATCATACATTGTGGATCCTTATTTCAGCTATTTCCATGTTGATATTTTGTGCAATTCTTTTATTTTGATAATTTTCGTTACTTGTGTGGACAGCTCATTCTGACATGAATGTGGTTACGATACTCGTTGGCAATAAATCCGACCTCAAAGATGCCAGGGAGGTGACAACAGCTGAAGGCAAATCCTTAGCCGAGGCACAAGGTCTATTCTTTATAGAAACATCCGCTTTGGATTCTTCAAATGTAACTGTAGCTTTTCAAACAGTTGTTAAAGAGATCTATAATATCTTGAGCCGGAAAGTCATGCAATCGCAAGAACTTCAAAAAAAGGATTCCGGGCGTCTGGCAAATGGTAAAACTGTGGTTTTGAAGGCAGACGATAACCAAGGAGAGACACAAACGACGAAAGGCTGGTGCTGTTCATCATAAACTGACAAGGATAATTCTTGTTCACAACATCTTCTGCCCTGTTGTAATTCATTATCTGTTGTTGCTTTTGAAATGTTATGGGAGAAAACAAAGAAGTTAGATTTCATCTGTGTTATGGGAAAACAAACTTCCATTAGAAAAAAAGAATGTAAATTATTCAAAGTGGAAAAGATCCCCCTTTTTTTGAGCTGTCAGTTTTTTTGTATAATGCACTGGTACATTTTCTTCTCTTTTGTCTGTTCTTATGCTTATTCTCTAATTTGATGCACCAAAAAATCAGGCTCCAGCCTGATTTTTCAAGCGTTAGCACCCAACCTATACAAGGGCTTTGAATTCACTTGCTTGTGAACTCACAGCTTCACTGTTTACTAATTTTTCGTACTTTCATTTTACCACGCGATATGTCAGTAGTGTTATATCCATGGAAACATTTTTTTTTTTTTTTACTATTATTGTTAAGTTATTCTCTAAGGATTGAACTTCAAGTTTCTCCACAAAAGGGTAGGAGGGAAATAAAGTTTTGATCCTTATTTTTGATGTTGAAACTTGTAAATGTACTTTCATTCTAAAAGAATGCCAAATGGAGCAATATATGTCAAGCATTCATGAATTTCCTTGTCATTTGTCAACCGATTGGATGTGCCAACCCCACCTTATGGACCTATAACATTCTTTAATTTGATAGCAACCCAAATTTGATTAAATTAAATTTTACAAAAAGTTAAAAATAAAGAAATTTTATCTATTCGATCATACAGTGCACTTGCTTTTAAGTCCTTATAGTAAATATATCAATACCCTATAGTATTCATCTATATTATACATCCTTCATTTTAGAAAGAATGAGCTCCTTTCCTTTTTGCTATATTTAAAAAAAAAAAAGATTCATTTTTTTGTTTGACAAAATTTTAACTTTAACTTTTCACGTAGTATTTAAGATCACAAAATTAAAAGATATTTTAATATATTTGATATTATTTTAATTTAGAGTCATAAAATTGAAAGGTGACTTGTAGTAAAAATTTATATTTCTGTTTTTAACTTCTTTAAGACTAAGGTACAACTATTAATTGTTATTGTTGATTAGTTATGTGTAATAGTATTTTTCACTTCTCAAAAATTATTGTTTACTAAAATATGAAAGTTAGTACCTTTTGATTTTAAAAAAAATAATATTTTAATAGTTGAAAAGGAAATAAATAAAAATAAGAGCAAGGTGTAAATGGAGCCACGAAAAAAGGATAAGAATATATCTTTGACCACACATTTTAGGGAATTTCTAAACTTTATTTTTCCTTTACAAAATTGAAAAATGAAGGAAAAAATTACAGATATATATCATTCAATCAACTAATATACCACTAAATATCACACACTATACACCATCAATATATGCATGTTATGTATAGTATATATAAATTTAATATAAAATATATATAATATTTTGTAAATTAGATAATCAAGCGATTCAAATACATAATTATTAAAAAAAAAAACATGGCATACACAATCCCAAGTTGGACATTAGGTGGTGTCTATTTGTAGTGGACCGCTGACCAAATATCGTGGGATCCACTCTTTTATCTTCATGGACCTCAACATTTTTTTGTTTTTTTTTCCAAAAAAGATTTACATAAATTTTATAGCTTTGACAGCATTATGTCACGACTCGCCAATATTTCTGCCCAAAACGGTACAAAAAACGCGTCCAGCATGCTCCGAAGGCCCCAGAACTCCCTAGAATGTTACAGAATATTGAAGATTACACTAGAGAGTCCCGGAGTATTCTAGAAAGATGTAGAACGGTCTTGGACAGCCGAGTTGCCTAAATATCTTAGATATTTACTTAGAAATATCTTAGATATTTCGTAGGAACATTCTTGGCTTGCATTGTCAACCGTTGGATCAAATTGATCCCAACCGTTGTTACAGCCTCACTTGGGGACGGCTCTATTGGTACCTCCCCAGCCTTCTTGGAGCTTTTCTTGCCCTTGCGTTTCTTGCCAACATCCAACATAACATTGCAGGTAGTGGCGTTAATGTCTCCTTCTGGAGCATGCCGGGTGCATTTTCTGCACTATTTTGGGCAGAAATATTGGCGGGTCGTAACAATTATATTATTTTAAAAACTTTTAGGAGTATATCAAAGAGAGGGATGATGGTGACAAAATAAGAGGTGTATTTAGGTAAAGTTTTCTTTTGAATATTTTGCATTCCATTTTCTGAACTTTAGGACCAACTTTACACATACAATGTCTGAAGGTGAGGAAAATATTATGCAGCAAAAAAATATTCAGTAAAATCAGATGATAAGAGAAATAGTAGTAAAAATATCATTTAAAAGCACAGCAAGTATTTGTTACAACAAGTTTTCTACACTGATTAAGCTGAAAAGTTGAGATAAATTTCAACAACAGCCAGCAAGTTTGCTGGAGCATTACAGTATGAAAAGAATAAAGAAGAAAAGAATCCGATGAAGGAACGAACGAACAATCTGCTTTACGTCGCATTGTTTTCATCAGATAATGCATTGGTACAATTATCTCAGTATATTCCGCTATCCAATTTTACATCTCAACCATATGCAAAGGGACAAGGAAAAAAAAGGCGAAGAAAATGAAAAGTTCTATACTAACGAATCTACGTTCAAACCTTACACGACAAGTCCCTTTCTTTTGTAAACGTCGATTGGGATAAGTTCTTTCTATAGCAAGTACTGAATTAGCTCTAAGTGAATGTACCTCTAGACTGAAGTATTTCTTCATAGAGAAAACGCGTAATAATCCACATCCACAACTTTGCCTCAAGCTCTATATTCCACCTATATTAAGCATTTTATATATATCCAAACTTCCATATGATGATCTTCTTAGGCAGCAATTCCTGTATCAAAAGTCACGAGCACATGTAAGTAACTGTGAATGAAACAAATCGGTCAACGCATATGTATAAGCATAGCTAGAAACAAAATCATCGCTCTGTGTTCTTTGGTTCTAGCTTAGTTCATGGTCATTATCAAATTGCAGCTCAGATTAGGACTGCAAAAATCAACTTGAAGACGCTTAAGGCCTGGACCCCACACTAGCAGGAGCTTAGTGCATCGGGCCACCCAACTTTCAGTAGGAGCAATGATGTGCGAGTAAGTTTTGTGGCAGACTGCTTAGTGCATGCATTAGAAAGACATCATGATAATTAGCTAAAAGTGAAAAATGAGGAGTTTGTTTACCTTTATTTGATCTATTTGCAGCACTATAACCACCAACATAACCAAGTGAGTCTGCATTCCCAAGTCCATAACCAAAGGCTGCAGAGTCATCGAGTTCTGGAGATACTGAACGCCAGGCTGAGTCCTCATAGAACGAAGCACCTACAGTATTACCATACAAGTTCCCCAAAGCTCCAGCAGGAACGTCTCTTGCTGAGGCATAAGATGATGTATTAACAGCAATGCTTCCAGAGTTTCGTCCATAACCTGCCCCAACTGCTTCGCTACTGTTAGCAATGTTGCCAGTTCCAAACGAACCATTTCCTCCACCTTGACCCGAAATTGAAGAGGAACCCCAAATTGTTCCAAGACCCCCCAATGTACCATATCCTGAAACCCCACTTCCAGAGCCAACAAAATCAGTAGAGTTGGCAGAATTTGTTCCATAATTAAGACTCTCGTTGTCCCACAGGTTCCATCCAACAGAATTCAACATTGAACCGCTTCCAACTCTTCCAGGGGCAAATCCAACAGGACTGCTTAACCTGTTTGAATTCCCATTGTATAAGGAACCCAATCCGCGTCCGTAATTAGAACCAAAAGCTCCACTTCCACCATAGTTTGGATTCAATGGGGAGTCTATGCCTGTAGGCATGCTAAAGTCCACAGGATTAAAGGATGAATATACATTCCGACCAGCAGTAAGAGGACTGTACCTACCTTCCATTCTCATTCCATAATTTCCAATTGAGCTTGGAAAGGAACCTTGGGTATATGCATTAAGCAAATTGTTAACCCTGTTAAGACCATAGTTCTGTCCATTAAATGGGCTTCGGGCTGGACTAGGTGACAGCTCTTTTGGTACAGCACGCTTAACCTCAACCATTTTACCATTAAGTTCATGAAATGTTTTGTATAGAACTTTATCAACCGCCTCCTCTGAGTCAAAGGTGATGAATCCAAAGCCTCTAGGCCTTTGTGTGTTGTGATCATACATCACCACAACATCTGTGATTGTTCCAAATTGATCAAAGTAATTCTTGAAGTCACTCTCAGTGACTGAGGATGCCAAACCTCCAACAAAAATCTTTTTAGTGCGAGCGGGACCTGGAGAGCCTTGCGTACTACCATTGTTTCGGGTAATGTGTTGATCATCTCTTGGAACAGCCTTCTTTGCCTCTACCTGAAGATCAAAGGGAAATAGTAAAAATGTTATACATTCTTTTCCCGTAACTGTTAGCAAGTTACTGAAAGTCCTTAAGCAGAAGCTCAATCTTATAAACATAGTTTCATTAACTTGCTACAAAGACAAGTTTTTTTGTAATTGATGATTCAACAAAGTCCAGAAGAAATGAAAAAGGGCCATAGCTAAAATCCTACAAACTAAATCTACTTTCGTGCACTAACCGTGCTTCTTGTCTTCATCTCCATATACTATTTCAAAGATAAAATTATTTTCCATCATTTCATTTCATCCAACATTTGATAATATTAAACATTTGTCAAATTGAATCAATCGAAGGGGAGCCTTGGGGCAATGGTAAAGTTGTCTCCATGTGACATATAAAGTCACAGGTTCAAGCCGTGGAAGCATCCACTTGGGGTGCAGCCCTTCCCCGGAGCCTGTTAACGGGGAATGCTTTGTGTACCAGGCTGTCAGATCGAATCAACAATTTCTTCATTGACAGTGCTGATATGCCATTGTTCATGAACTATTAAGAGTTTGCAAATAACACATTTCATAATCATCGAAAGACATCACAAGTAAATTCTGAAAAGATTAGACTAAACTATATCATCATAACCATTCCACTCTGACAAATCATTTATGAGCCTTCATCGTAACTTGTTCGAAAGACTCTAAACCGTAACAACGATAAATCCAAATGAGCAAAGGGACAGAAATACTCCAGCTGTTAGGCACATGTAACTTACAGTTCGACCATCAATTATGTGTTTTTCCTTAACAACTCTTTCAGCAACAGAAGGGTCAGCAAAAACAACAAAACCAAAACCACGAGCACGACCAGTGATCCGATCTTTCATGATCACAGCTTCAATCACATCACCAAAAGCTTGGAAATATTCTTTGAGACGATCTTCATTGGTGTCCCAAGAAATTCCACCAACAAACAATTTACCAGGCTCCATTTCCATTCTACATATCAAAAGGTACCACCACTTATAATCATTAAAATGAAACTAAACACAATCATATGAATAGATCAATACTTCAAAGTGTTAAAAACAACTCTCTTCAAACCGAAAATTCGAATCACTAACTTCACCAAGTAAAACAGCATAACAAAGGATCTCAACAACAAGCTCATAAAATAGGATAATTCAAGTTCAACTATTCTAACATCCTTATCAATCAAGAATCCATTAATTTACCCCCATCAATGCAACAATTCAATATGAAACATCAAAATGCAGATTAAGTAAACACCAAAAAGAAAATTACATCTAAACAACAGATTCCAATACAACAATAGATCATCTGATCTTCAACAGATCAAAGATCAACACATCCAGAAGCAATAAAGATCAAAACTTTTTAACAAAATATGAAGAATAAACCAAGAATCAAGAGACCCACAATCCAGAATTCTCTACAAAGCAAAAAAAGATCAAAACTTTTTAACATGAAACATGAAACTATACAGTACAGAACCAAAAATCAACAGACCCACAAGGCAGAATCCTCAATAAAAGCCAAAAAAAATTAAAACTTTAAACATGAAATATGAATAAACAGATCAAAGATTGAATCTTTACCAATAGATGAAGAAGACCAGAAGAAGAGAAATGGGTGTAATTCAAGATCGATTAGAGAGGCATATATAGAAAGAGGGGCTTGAAAGGCCCTCTCTTATTCCTCTCTAAACGTTCTAAATTCACCAAAACACAAAAATGGAGTTTTTATTTTTAGCAAAAGAGAGAGAAAGAGAGAGAGAGAGAGAGAGAAGAAGGGGAAGGAAAGGAAAAAGGCAAGAGAGAAAAGAGAGTGGTGTAAGAAAGATTGATTTACATCTGAAATGGCTAACACTCTCTATATCTCTATATTTTTTTTTCTATATTTTCATATATATACATATTTTTTATGTATACATTTTTGTATAATATATTGCGAGAGACGGAGCTATTTGGCTATCCTCTCTCTTGTGTGTGAGGAGACAATGGAAGATGATCACTAATATTTTTAATTAAAAATTTCAAATTTAAATTATATTGGAAGTATTATCATTTAAAAATGACTCATACAATTTATGAGTTTAGAATAATCACACTCGCATGAGAAAACATGAACAATCTCTTTAATTAGAGATCTCAAATTTGAGGTTTGAATATCAAAAGGAATCGTATTGGAGCGTCATTGTCAAAGATGACTCATGCAATAAACAAAAATTCGAATTAATCGGATTCCACGTGGAAAAAAGTTATCTGAACAATAAATATTACCTTGATATTTATTTCAAAAAGAATCGTATTGAAGTGTCCTTCTCAAAGATAACGTATACAATATGCAAGAATTCGAATTAATCGGATTCTAGGTGGAAAAAAAATTACCTGGACAATAAATATTACCTTGACATTTACTTTAAAAGGAATCGTATTGGAGTGTCATTTTCAAAGATGACTCATGCAATAGGCGAGAATTCGAATTAATCGAATTCCACATGAAAATAAATTGCCTAGACAACAAAAATTACCTTGACATATACTTCTAGTAAAAAAATTTCCTTTTTTTTCATTATTATGGATTAGTTAATTATCAGATACTTTTGATATTGAGTCCACTGATTGTCAATATTTCAGAAAATTTGCCTTTACAACATTCTTTTTTCTAATTTCTTTTTCCTTCGTATTTCTACCTGTGTTTTATTGTTTCATTAGTTAGGAAGCTAATAAGAGAAATTCTTCACTCCTCTGGTAAAAACATTTGGTTTTCTGGTATTTTTAACAATCATTTTACTACATTTAATATCCAAAATTCACTAGTCTAACTAATTTAAATACAAAATAATATTGAGTAAGACTTATTAAGAACATAAAATGCTCCTTATCAAAAAAATTTTATATTTTCATAACTTAAATCCGCCACATCTCCTATGTAATGCAAGAAAAAAAGTTACTTACCTATTTTCAATTAATTAAAAATTAAACGTTTGTAACGAGAGATCATGAAAGATTACCAATAACAATTAACATAACTACTAAAAATGTTATTATTCATAAATTACTTGACATATGTTATATAATCTTATCCACTTAAGAACCTTGGGAATTAGCTTCTAAATTAGGCACGAAGTGCTTTTTTAACAAATAATTATTAACAAGAGTTACCTTAAATGGTAAAATGGCCAAATTTTAGAAACATAAATAATCAAAATCTCCGCTAATTAAAGGTTTTCATGATATGTATTATTTGTTTGAAGTAAATTAAATTCTTAAAAATTTATCTTTCTTAATTATATCATTATTGAAAGAACGTAAATTTGTGTGATACCTATATTTTTCCTTCATTCAAATGTAAAATTTGGTTATGTATTATGAATTTCTTCTTCAGATATAGATTTGGCAATGTAGAAATCAACTAATTATTATTCTGTTCGATTCATCATTTGTTATGAACGTCAAACATATTATCGCTTTAGAAATTATTAGCCACCTTAATTATTTTATTTATTTTAAAAATTAATTAATTAATGCAATTATACCAAGCTTCCATTATCCCTTCATGTGGTGGAAAGGCATGAACCACAACACAAAAAATATGGACTAAGTCACATGCAACGTCAAAAAACTTTAAAATAATCCCTCATTAAAACGAATCATTACTTTTTTCTCCACATATAAATAAAGAAGAATAAATAAATAATAACACTTTTGATTAGCTAGTTATAAGTAGTAGTAATTGTTTATTTGGGCTCTTCATTACATTACCTAATTACACGTGTTGTCTAAATTTGTATTGTTACTCAAAATTTGAGGATAATATGATTTTTAAAATAATTTTAATTTAACCTTCTATTTTATTTTTTTGTTAAATGAAAATTAGATAAGATAATAGACGGACCTAATTAGAATTCAAAAATATATGGGAAAAGCTATATAATATTTTAAGATGAAATGGCTTTTATACTGCGTTTGGAATAAGATAAGAATTTTATTTTTTTAAGATGAAAACTCTTATTTATCTCAACTTTTTCAATAAAAAAATGAGAAGAAAGTGGGAAATGTGTGTTGGACAGATTGGATTCCTTGTTTGCCTATTCATCTAAAAAAGGAATAAAAACAGGTAGACTTAGATATAATCAAAATACACACACAAAAAAAGGAATATTATAATTACATTATATATTGCTAATTATTTATAAATATTTTTAAGAAAACTCAAAATGACAACTAATTTACAGTAACTTACCAACCGTCCCTTCATTTTAGTGACATTTTTTTCCCTTTTTTATAAAATTCAGAGTATTGTTGAGACTTTCTAATCTTACAAGTCAACAACTAGTTTAGGCAATTGGGGTGATATTATCGAACATTATGGTGGGATCGTAAATATTTATTATTTTTCTAATATATTATATACGAAAAGTATAAAAATGAATTACATTTAAAGGATATAAGTTAATGATTGATAAAGTGATTGACAATTGAGGATTAGATTTAGATTTCGAGATTGGATCTCATATATGTTAGTGATAAAAAATTATAAATATCTGATAAATTAGTTGAAATATTGATAAACTGGTTCGAACACTAGCTCTGATATTTTGAGTTACTAAATAGTTCTTGAAACAATAAAAATCTTTTTAAGTATAAGTAACAGAAGTCTTGAATATGAAATTTGTGAATGAAATTGTTTTTATAAAAAGCGATTTATCTACATATAATTTTTTTTTACATAAATTTAAATAAAATAAAAATTAAAATAAATATTGAATGACGAGTGAAAAAATATACATTAATGAGTGACAAATGTAGTGCAATTTACGCACTTTGTTTTTCTTTTCCCTTTTACAGGGGTAGAAAATTAATTATTGTTGTGCCCAAGAAAGAATTTTGGTAATTTGCCTTTGCCTTTTTAAAATTCTTTTTAAGCTACGTCTAATTAAATTCATGGATAATAGAGCTGTTTTTTTTTGTTAATTTATTTTTGAAGCATTTGTTTAAAATATTCATTATAATAATACAAAAAATTGTGATCAAAATTAAAAATTACAGAATCCAACCAAGTTATAAAATAACAATGACAAAAAAATACTAAATATAATAGCGCATATTATATATTAGTATGATTTTATCATTAGACCAATGATTTACAACCTATTATTTACATTAATAGAGTTAGGTATTTCAATTTAAGTATTTCCATAGAAAAAAAAAGACATATAATTTAATTTCGTCAATTTTTTCATGCCGTTTTCATTAACATTGACTCATGATACTGTTGAGAACAATGCAACTAAGAAATTTCCAATTTTCTATCTAGAGGTAATAAATATTATGTATATGTTTTTATGATAAACAAATTCAATTTACTTATTTCTTGTTACTTGATAACAAATAAAAAGTATTTTTAATTATTAAAATAATTATTTAAATTTAAATCATGTATAAACAACATACAAAATTCACTCTTTGGCAAATTTGATATGTGTTGCTTGTACGAGATAATAAATTGAGTAATACGAAAGCTGACTGGAGAAAAAAATTGGTAGGTAAGTTAGATTTTCCATCTTCTATCTTCTATGTAAGGGCCAAGACCCCAAATTTCCCTCCAAGCCAAGAACCTAAAACCCTTAAAACCCTGCCCCTTTTTCTTTTCTCATGTACACTATCATCTTTTGCACTCAATTTCCCATGAAGTCATACCTATAAACAGTCTCTATGTGATACAATTTTGAAGAATTTCATCCCCAATAGCTTAAAATACTCAACATTTACATGTTACCATTATCAAGAATGAAATCCCTCTTATCCCCTGTACTTTCAAGACCCACCACCATGTTTGTATGCAGGAGATATGGGGTTTTTAGAAACTTCAAGAACCTTAATTCTGTTCAAACAATAAACCCCATGAGTAAAGTTTCTTCCTTTAGATGTTCTACTGTGCAAAACCATAAGCAAATTCGGGTATTGAATAGTGAGGTATCGGGTTCTGGTTCTGGTGAGGTTCATGTGATTGTGGGTCCTATGTTTGCTGGAAAAACTACTACTCTTTTGAAGAGGATTAAGTCTGAAAGAAGCAATGGCAGGTTAGTTTTGTGTAATGAAATGCTGTCAATATTTAAAGTTTATATCTTTTTATACTATTCATCTGTTGGAATTGAATTATTGTGGTAGTTTCTGCTTCTTCCATTTTGGTTGTCACCTGTGTTTGGTTGTGCTTGGTTATCCCCTTATTTAGTTGTTGCTGCTGTTCTTTCTTCTGTATGTTGTGTACTGTTTCTCATTTTGCACCTTTTCGTTGTTGTTACTGTTCTTTTGAGCCAAAGGTCTATCGGAAACAACCTCGGGGTAGGGGTAACATATGCATATACTCTTACCTTTCTCATACTCCATATATGGGGTTTACATGGGGTATATTGTTGTTGTTTTGTGTTGGAGTAGAAAGTGTGCCTCAACTGTTTTTTTGGGTCATCCTATAAATAAGACAGTATCTGTTTGATTTCCTCTGACGCGGATTATCTACTTAGCTACTTACTTTATAGTGTCTTATACCTCGCACAAACTTTGTCAAACTTTTGGCTAAATCCCGAGACTTTGATGCACCATATTGACCTTAAAATGAAACATGGAGGATGATGCATTGAATCCAATGTTTGTAAGTGTATTTTTCTTGCCTCAGAATTTGTTTTTGGTCAATAACTTAACAGTGGCTGGGAGAGAATGGTATGTATTCAGTAACCATAACAAAGCATCTTTTTCAGCAGTGTGTTGCCATGTTGTGCTATTTTTATTGAAGACTAACTTTCTGAGTGATGATTTATTTGGTTGAATATAACTGTAAAGATATCTTTCATGAGTTTAAGAACATGGTTGGCAAGAGTTCTACGTGAGAGTCCCGACAGTCATTTATATCATCTCCAGTGAGGATATTCTTTGCTTAATATGATTTCGCACTTGGCATTCAAATAAGCAACTTGTTGGCACTTATTAAAAGAAAAAAATGAGGTTGTTGCAGCACTAAATTCCATTGCTCCAAGGCACCAAGTGTCCTTTCTGCTATTGGACCTGGTTTCTTTGCAGTTCTAGTTGTCAAAAGTTTAGGAATTCTTTTTTTTTTACTCAACCTTTCATCTCTCGTTGAACGATTGCGCCTTTCTTCTAAATTTGTTGTTCTTAAATCTGTTTTTTTCTGTTTCCTTTCCTTTCTTACGCCGGGTGTTGAAATCTCCATACTCTTTGGCTCGCTCATGTAGAGGAAGTAAAAATTGGACCATGTTATTCTGATGACTTTTGAATTGAAATCAGGATTGGTAATATTCCCAGTTTTCAGGCCAATGGCGTAAAGAATTCTCTCTATCTGGATGAGACAATAAAAGGTCTCTGTTTCTCAGGAAGGGTGGCTGAAGCAGTTGGAATATTGTGCCGCTCTGGTGTACAGGTGGAGGCAGAAACTTATTCCCTGGTTTTGCAAGAGTGCATTTTCCGCCAAGCGTACAAGAAAGGGAAAAGAGTCCATTGGCAAATGATTGCTGTTGGCTTTGTTCCGAATGAATATCTGACTGTTAAGTTGTTAATTTTGTATGCAAAAGCAGGAGACCTGGATACATCACACATTATATTTGATAAGTTGCAAATGAAAACCTTGGTTTCGTGGAATGTTATGATTGCTGGGTATGTGCAGAAGGGCATGGAGGAAGTAGGCCTGAGTCTGTACCATGATATGAAACAGAGAGATGTACTTCCAGATCAGTATACCTTTTCATCAGTCTTTAGAGCCTATGCCTCTTTAGCTTTCCTGGACCAGGGCAAGCAAGCGCATGCATTGTTGATTAAAATCCAAATTAGTGGAAATATTGTAGTTAATAGTGCGCTTATGGACATGTATTTCAAGTGTAGTTCTCCATCTGATGGCTATCTTGTGTTTAGTAAGTCCTTGGAAAGGAATGTGATAACATGGACTGCTATGATATCAGGGTATGGACAAAATGGGAGAATAAAAGATGTTCTGGAATCATTTCATAGGATGATAGATGAAGGATATAGGCCAAACCATGTTACGTTTCTTGCAGTCCTTTCTGCTTGTAGCCATGGGGGTCTGGTAGATAGAGGTAAGGAGTACTTTTCATCCATGATAAGAGATTATGGGCTTCAACCGAGAGGAAAGCACTATGCAGCTATTGTGGATCTTCTAGGCCGTGCTGGAAGATTACAAGAGGCTCACGAGTTTGTCAAAAACTCACGTTGTGAGGAGCACCCAGTATTATGGGGCGCCTTACTTGGGGCTTGTAAGATTCATGGTGACATTCAGATGGTAAAACTTGCTGCTAAAAATTTCTTCGACTTAGAGCCTGAGAATGCAGGCAAATATGTTGTCTTGTCTAATGCTTATGCTTCTTTTGGTTTGTGGAACAATGTTGCGGAGATAAGGAGACTGATGAAGGACTCAGGAGTGAAAAAGGAGCCTGGTTATAGTATGATTGAGGTTCAAAGACAAGCACATTTCTTTTTTATGGAACATAATGCTCATGAACAGACTACTGAGATATATACATTGGTCAAAGATATGGCAGGTATCTTAAAAGACGCTGGCGATGTTCAAGATATACTGAGTTAAAGGGAAAGGACAAACGACAACATAGGTTGAACATTTGATGAATCCTTAGTCACTTAGCTGCAAAGATCAAATTAAACGGGCAATTTGCTGTGTCTTGAAAAGTGCCATGCATGTCACACTGCAGCTGTATGCTCATATCCTTTTAAGCTATAAAAGTGGAAAAACTAACATTCAAACATAGAAAGAGAAACAGGCTTCAGCCTTTGTGCTACAAGTCGGGAATTCACTTTGCAGACACAAGCCATGCTTTCCTGGAATTTGTGATCTTTCGACAGAAGTCTTCTGTGGAGATGCCCTTTGCCTTTGAATGCAAATATTGGATTGTGATCTCCCCACAGTTTCAACTGTTTTTGGCAAGCAGGGGTTTGCTATTTGCTCTATGAGTAACATATACGTGAAAAAACAGATAATTTCCTTATTACCAAGTAATGTGATGGCCTCGGTCTTAATAAAATAAGTTTACCATAGAAGACATATTCTCGTAAGGTCATCTTGGACTATATTGCTGTAACAGTGGAGTTGAGTAGTTCCCAATAAATGCTTAAGAAGCCATACCTCATCATAATTTGAATTTATAGCAAATGAGTTTATTTCTTCTGTGATACTGTATACTAACCAATGCTGCCCATGGATTGCTGAATTTTGGCAATTCTAGGAAATCTGTTTATAATTATTTTCTTATGCTATATTGCTGTCTGGTGGTCAAGCAGATCATTCTATACTGTTGCCAAGATAAATTTTGGGCAACGCATTTATGTTTCAATTGTTGGTTGTGTTTGAAAAGATTTTAGAATTCTAACCAACCTATGAATGTTACTCTGAAAGTCACATTATTCTATCTACCTGGCACATCAAGAGTTGCAATTGTGTGAACAAGCATAAAAAATTGGGTGGAGATTTATGTCTTCATATAGTGGAAACATTAATGACTACTTCTTGCCTCTTGGATAAATCCGGATAAATAAGTCCTTTTACCTTGTTGTGTTAGACTATGCAATCCTTATTTTTGTTGCAGTTGCAGTTTGCATGGCTCTCTATCTTCACAACATACTTTTGTTGTCCTTTCTTATACATCCTGTTGAACATAAAAATGAACTTGACCATCAGTTCCTTCCCAGTTAAACTGCAATTTTGTGAGGATCAATCTCATGTAGCGAGCCACGAAGAGAAGTAGAACCAGCACATTATGTTTCCTTTTGTTCAATTGATGGAATCATTTTGAAGGGTCCCATCTTATGTGGAATGTGGATAATCATATAATACATTTTGTTCTGACTTCTGAGACTGTTCCTATGAATATTTACTTCAAAATTTACTAAGTTACAAATTACCTTCAAGATATCAAAAGTTAATAGAATTGTGGACATATAATTTGGATTCACAAAGCATGCGAACTTCTGAGATTTGAAGATTGCTGCTTGTAGTTTGATGATCTTGATAGACATTTAAGGGTTCCTGATGTTCTCATATCATTGTCTGATTTAGCTTTTGTGCTATTTCCCCTCCTGCAGAAGTGTAGCAATTATAAAATCAGACAAGGATACGAGATATGGGTTGGATTCCATTGTGACACATGATGGGGACAGATTTCCTTGCTGGCCTTTAGCTAATCTATCATCGTTCAAAGAGAGATGTGGTCCTGAAGCATACAGTAAGGTAACACTTTAACGGGAAGCTATTGAGATGTGAATATATTAGACGACTGTCATAGACTCATATGACCTCCACACATAGCCAGGGTGCTAGCAGCCTATCTGTGTTAGTAACAGAAAATATTCTCCAAAATATAGGCCAAAGAAGTCTACTTTTGAGTGTGTTTTTCTGAAATTTTTAAATTTGACGGTTTAGATTTTAATTCTGGAGAAGTTAGGGGCTCCCACCCCTCCAAATCTACCCCTAGTCTCTTTTGTGAGTTGGTCGCTGAACTTTTTGCTAGTATGCACTCTATTAAGTTGGTCACTGAACTTTATTTGCTAGTATCTAATAATAGTGTATTATGACTTTTATCATTATTCAATTTTCTTTTTGTATATGTGACTACTTGTTTTTGTGACTGTTATGTGGTTTCAGTTAGAGGTCATTGGCGTTGATGAAGCTCAGTTTTTTGAGGATCTATATGATTTCTGTAAGGAAGTTGCTGATCATGATGGCAAGATTGTGATAGTTGCTGGGTTAGATGGTGATTATTTAAGGTACTACCTGTAATAATTGATACCTTATCTGTGAGAGAGATATTCTGCTTATTCTTCTGGATACTTGTTATGTACTGAATGTGATTGTTGCAAAAACTCGTGCTAAACTGTATTGGATTTTGCAGAAGGAGCTTTGGTTCAGTGCTTGACGTAATACCAATTGCTGATTCCGTGACCAAACTTACTGCTCGATGTGAACTTTGTGGTGAACGTGCTTCTTTCACCTTGAGGAAGACAGAGGAGACGAGAACAGAATTGATTGGAGGAGCAGAAGTATATATGCCCGTTTGCCGCAAGCATTATGTGAGTGGACAAGTAGTCAAAGAGGTTGCTAGAAGTGTTGTGGAGTCTCAGAAGGTTGAATGCAGCTCTATTTTGTAATATCTCAGCTGGCCATTTGCTTAGAAATATTAACCAACTACTCTACTTCCAAGTTCCAAGTCTGTCATCTGGCCAAGCCTTTCTAAAATCGATAATAGAATTATCGACGTGCGAGCAAGCTCGCTCAAACTCCATAGTTGTATTAGGAAAATACTAAGTCATGTTTTGGGGAGGGTTGCTTCCTCAAAGTGATGAAAATGAAATGGTTTATTCGAGCACATTTTATTTTGTGTTTATATAGTGGTAATTTGGTTATTTTTGTGATACGAAGAATTGAACTATTATGTTTTCTTCTCTTTTACTTGAATTTGTGTCAAATATAAACAATGTTTCTATCTTTATGAAACAGTTATAAGGTTTGTGTATCATTTATTCTCCCTCGAACGATTTCACTCATCATTCAGAATTTGAAAATAATTTATATCAAACTATGGAATAATAACATCAACATATTTAATATAATCTCATAGTGCGATATATGCATTTTTTATATTCCATTTATACTCTATATTTTATGAAATAGAGAAATTCTTTTCGATATAACATGTGGGTCAAAAAAATTAAATTAAACGGCAATTTTATAAAAAATTTAAGTCATACACTCAAGTCTTTCGAAATATATAAATAACTTTCAGTTACAATAATAATAATAATAATCAAACAAGGTCACTACTAGTAGAGAGTTTGTGTGTACGTAATGTAGTAGGAGTCGTACCTTGTTAAATCTATAAGTACCCAAATCTTCAATTTTTGCGGGTAAAGTTGCTCTCTTTCGTTCCTTCGAAACCCTAACAATGGCGGAATCTCTTCTTTGTTATCCTTGTCCAGATTGCAATGGAGAATATCCTCCTTGTCGTCCTTGTTTAGATTGCGGTCGACGTATTCACAATCAATACTTTCCGGCGGATGCTGATTTAGATGATTTCGAAAATTTGGTACGTGAATCGAGTTCTCGAAGATGAAATACGTGCTCGTGATGCTAGAATAGAAATCCTTTAGAGTTATCGTGATGCTATAATACAAGACCTTCAGAGGTATCTATCTTAATGATTAATTTTTTGTGCATTCCTTGTTGTTGAATGTTTGTTTACGTCAGTTTTTGTCTCAACTGGCAACTAAGCACTATAACTCGTTCTTTGTAAGCTTTGGAGGTTCGAGATGATTTTTTTTCATAAGTTACGAGTATGAGTAGTATAGATTTTTTCCACCTAGGGCCAAGTTTTTAAATATCTGTTTATGGTTTTTTTTTTGGGGTTTCCATCTGGTGTCTGGTATTTGCACCGGAGCGTGAAGATGAGTTGAGGAGTGTAGATGTTTTTTCGCCTAATGCCAAGTTTTGAGTGCTTGTTTATGTATTATTATTTTTTTTTTTTCGTTTTGGTTTTCATATGGTGTATGGCATCTGCATTCGAGCGCGGGGAGTATAGATGTTTTCCCAACTAAGGCCATGGTATTCGGTATCTGAATTGGGCGACTAAATCAGAATTCACATTAGGCATTGGTAAAAAGAGGGATTTGAACCAGAGACCTCTAATTTAGGATGAAATATTATGCCTTTTTTATACTAATGAAGTGATGAATAAATATTTGTACTAATAAATTTTTTGTCATACAAAGGAGACTCGGCACGAATATGCAATCTCATTAAAAAAAAGCAGTTGATTGAGTGCGTTTTCTGCTGCTTATTTTCTTAATTTTGATTATTTAAAAGTTTTTGTTAAATGGGCCTTAGGCATAACCCGAGATCTTGTACTGGTTCTATACGGGACATTTCTTTTGTCATTTTTCAGTTGGAATAACATTTTGACCTGGTTAGTCCCTATCTTTGTTCTTAGAGAAAATGAGCGTCTTTAAAGAGAATGGGTTTCTCAGCTTGCTAAAGCAGCTGAGATGGTGCCTG
This sequence comes from Solanum sejunctum, assembly GCA_025642045.1. Taxonomy (NCBI): domain Eukaryota; kingdom Viridiplantae; phylum Streptophyta; class Magnoliopsida; order Solanales; family Solanaceae; genus Solanum; species Solanum sejunctum. The sequence goes on from JAOTQJ010000007.1 coordinate 5,800,172, forward strand.
TGAAATAGACAAGAAGAAGCTTGCTGAAATAGCCGTTTTCTATGGAATACACAGAGCAGGTTCGAGAAATAGTTGAGAAGCAATTTCCTGAATAGTAGCAGCCATCTGGAAATCGTAGGAGCATAATGACGTTCATCATCAGGTTCTGTCTTCTTCTCAATTCATTGATGACAAAATTCATGCGCTTTGTTTTTATGATGTGTATACTGAGAGGAATTATGTAGTTGTGAGTTATGTTTTCCTTTTAGCCGTCAGATAATATGGATAATACATATTATTCATGGTTCCAGAAATAGTCAGGTGAGAGCACAATCTAAAAACCAAACTCCCATAATGCAAGAACTCATAGATATCCTTTTTTTCAAATTTTTAGTGGATAATATCCATAATTGATCCATTTTTCAAAAAGTATACAACCCATGTCTAACGGGTCGAATTTGATAGTTACTTTTTTTTCTAAGCATTGTGTCTGATGGGTCAGACTGAAACATTCCTTTGAATGTTTGGTCAGTTTTCATGGTGACAACTCTCTGGTGTATCTATTAAAACTAAGGTGTTCAGTTCCCTTTTTCTTAAAAAGAAGTGTATTTTAATTTTCGGAGTTCATTAGCTCAGCCGAAAGATAGAAAGGAGTGAAGGTCGTGTTAAGATAAAAGTAGGAGCAGAATGTTGTCTCGCCTTGTGATGATTTTAAGATTTGTCATATGATTAATCGTGCTATTATGGTACGGTAAGAATGTTGTCTTGCCTTGTGACAGTTTTTAGGTTTGTCGTAGGATTAGTCATGCTATTATGATTGTGTTGTTATTACTCCGATTATTCTATTATTTCTGTTGTTTTTTCTTATAGAAATGACATTGCTCTTCGTTTTAGCCGTTATACGACATCTATTGTTGTCTTCTTTTACTTGGATCTGATACATTTGAGCCGAGGGTGTTCAAAAACAATCTCTCTATCTCCATGAGATAGCGACAAGGTTTGCGTTTACTCTACCCTCCCCAGACCCTACTTTATGGGATTTCACTGGGTATGTTGTATTAAATCAGCTGAAATCGAATTGGGTTTTGCTTAAAACTTGATGTGTTTAGCGTTGTTCGCCAAATGTGGTGTCTTGGTTTAGGTGTTGGTCAGTTTGATGGTGTGATGACACTCTGGTTTAATACAACATAGGCCTAACTTTCCATATCTTTTTTCTTTGCATAGGCCTAACTTTCCTTATCTTTTTCCTTTGCTGAATTAACCGATTACAAACGCCATTTTTAAACATGGCACTGATTTTCTTTTTGCTGCAATTTTCTGATACAGGGAAGTCTTGGAAAAGAAGCCTGCAGAATTCAATTTGTTCTTTGGTAGTACATTAGTTAGAGCATTGAGGTAGCAGTAAAAGTTTAGGAAGAACAAAAAATTACAACTTAGTACCAACTTCGCAAATTTTTGTCTCTGCTTATCAACGCCTTATTCGTATATTGGAAGAATTGAGCATTTTCTTCTTGATTTTAGTATGCTAAATATTTACCCACATCCAAGTGGATGAAATCGCGCTTTGGTAGATTATTCAAAATGTGTGTGGTTTCAAAATAAAATGCTATCACTATGTGTTTGCATAAATTTCCTAATTCACGAATATGAAGATGTGCTTATATTTAGAAACATGAGGACAAACATTGGAGACACCTTTTGCATCTAAACGTGGAAGTAGATGCAACACGTTTAGAGTACATATAAACCTTATATTTTATTATGAATATAGAAGTGTTGTTTTAGAAAGATTCTCACCTCATACTTTAGTTTTATTGGATAAAATCATGTGAAAGATCAAAGTTTACTAAGAAGGTACATAAATTTCAAAATGTCCAATGATTTTTCTTGGCATTTCATTCTAATGTATACTATACCAATCTAACATAATGGTAAGTTTCCTTTTTCCTTTTGCATACTCATAGTGAACCCAAATGAATTTTCTTGTTTTAATTAATAAAAACGGGTGAATGACCCATGTAATTAAAAAAAATGTATAATATACCAAGAAAAGATCAACATTCTATTTCTCAATGTCATTACCAACAACAACAATGCAGCTACTATGAATCCATCTTTGATACCTTAAGTTGTTGCAAAATTCAAATGTTCAATTTGAATTAAGGGTTCGTGCCAGACGCTTGACATCAACTAACCTTATGCCTTGTCGAGATCTACCTGAATATCACTTAAAATTCAGTGCGATAGAAAGATGAATAAAAAAAAAGGACATGATAGGTCCCATTTTCTTGATTAGAAACTTACTCTCTGTATTCACATTGGTCCCATTTTCTTGCTTGTCACTTGAAAAAGAATTCAATAATCTTGCAAGATGTCTTATTTTGTATAAAGGCATAGTATTTGGACTCATCTGTACTTCATACCTCCTTTCGTCAACTCCTATTCAATCACATTAGAAAAAAAAATGGATCCTTTCAGTGAAGGGAGTAATAAAATAGTATTACCAGCATTTTTAAACGGAAATGTACTTGTACATTTATATCGCTTGGACTATCCAAAATCTTGGAGAGTCCGAACAGAGTTACCAGTATAAAAGTGGAGGCATGTCAATGTACCTTGCTGCAATGTAGTTGGTTCTTGTTGTGATTTATACAATTGAGGATGATCTGAAACAGGAACAACTGCTTCATTCGAATATCCTGCAACAACAAGGTGATGATAAAGTCCTAATAACAGAAAGTGAATTTGATAACACGGTCTAACCTGCACTAGTAGTAGTGTCATAATTGTGATTGTTCAACCCTTTTTGTCTTCTCAATTGATAGTTTCTTCGACGTCTAGCTAAATGTTTTTCCCTCTCCTCATTGCTCATCGTTTGCCTTCTCAATCTATCACGAATTCTACGACGTTCTCTCTCTTTTTCTTTCTGTGCATTTCGCCACTTCTTTACAACATGCCATTCTTTAGTATCACCCAACTCTTCAGTAGCCATTCAACCAAATATTCTTTAATTTTTTGCTCCACTCTTGCAACAGAAATTTGTATGCTTCAAATTGAAAACAATAACAACAGTTTAGTCCTATCTCCATTCAAGTACAACTATTAAAAGGAAATACAACATTCAGAAAAAAGAAAAGCAAGAAACTACATAAATGAGGCTAAATACTATCACAGACACGATGCTCTTTATTACTACCAAGACCAAAACCAAATGTTTAAAATTGGAATAAAAAGATGTGAAGCAATTGGTCAAGTGTTAAGAGGGGGCATATCTGTTTATAATAGACATGAATAAAATAAACCCTATATACATACAAAACAATCATAACACAGCGTGACAAAACAAATAATAACATATTCAGTGAAGTGAGATCGTTAAATAAGAACTATTTATCCATGTCATTAATCAACCATGGCACACAAATCTTATCCATAGAAAACACAGAAAAAAAATTAATTTAATTTCACCATAATCACGAAAAATCCAAAAAAGAAAAACACTACTTATTTATTTGAAAAAATCCCACAAAAATGAAAAATAAAAAATAAATTCTAGGTAGGGACTGAAAAACCTACCTGTGTTGATGGTGACTGAGGGGGAGGATTTGTAAAATTCAGATTCAAAAGAATAGAAAACTGAGCCGGTTTTTTTGATTCCGGTACAAAAATAATAAAATCTTTTTAAATGCTCCTTTTGGGAAATTGGTTAAAGATTTGTAATTAACAAATTAAAATTTGCCATGTGTACACCAAAAGAAGGAAAAAAGACCTGTTTTGTTTGTTTTTTCGAAATTTGGGGATGTTGATCCATTTGGCTTTAATTACTTAGTCATTATCCAAAATTTTGGATTTAGTAAAATGATTATAAGAGGATCACCTCTATTAATTTGTATTCTTAATTATTTGTACCATAAAAAAATCATAAAGCTTTAGCACATCTGACGTAACAATTATGCCTCAATTTCAAATAAGTTATATAGTCAATAACATGCCTCAAGCTATTCATTCCATAGGTTCTGAAATTGACATTGAGTTAGAGGATTTTTTATAGATAAGCTTGGGTTAATCAAATATGAACTCGTAACAAAAATGAAGATCATCCAAATATAAAGGGAAATGACAATAACCAGATATGGAGACATGAAGTCTTTCAATTTTACTATATTCCTCCCAATGCTGGCATGTACAAAACTAAACATTTCATACTCAAAACTCTGTATATTATGAAACGAAATTCAAGATCATAGAGCAAAATATTGTCATCTCCAGGCAGAAGAAGTTGCTAAAGCTCTATTTTTCCATCCCAGATAGAGTGCCCCTTGGCTTTCTGCAAATTGATAATTTGGGCTGTACTCCTTCAACATGTCCTTGATGGCCTCACCAACTGATGGGCTCATTTGGCATGGGGTAAATCCAGCCATCATAAGTCTTAACCTCCACTTCCCGAAAAGTTCATGTCTTTCCACTCTGTCAGCTCCCTCACAGGCTATTATGTTCACAACGTCTCGTGCCACGCAATGCTCCTCTGCACTGATCCGCTCCTTGTCATCCCTAGGACGAGCTGCATCAATTGACTCGAACATTGCTGTATAGTAATCAAGAGTTTCACGGAATCTTGGAAGGAAAGGGGCTGTGTTGGTGTTGGATTCTTGTTCAACTAAGGTCACAATTTTGGGGGATAAACTTTTAACTAGTCTTAATAGGCGGTCTCGATGGTTGATAGTGCTTACGCTCTCGTCTGGCATGTGGTGCAGCATGTAAGGGAAGTTTACTGCCAGAGCTTCTCCATGTCTAACTCGAAGGTTCTCTAGTTGGACCTCGCAGCCTGATAGTGCAGCACCATGGAATTCAAAAGGTACTCCACATGACTTGGCAATGTCTGCTAGCCTTTCGCCCACTAGCTGAAGTCCTCCACCCCGTGCATAAGCTGATTCGGCATCATCAACACCTGTGATGCGGACAAATGGGGGTCCACCAGGACGACGAGCAAGATCATGGATGAGGAACATCCACTGACTTCCCTGTGCAATCTGAAAATCAATGATGTGGATTCTGTTCTCATTCATCATGGCTTCCCTGATGACGACATTGGCAGACATATAAGCAAATTTGTAGTATGGGCACATGTTATAGATGACTTGCATGTAAGACAATAATTCCAAGCCAGTTGGTTCTTTGCACTTCAATTTTTTGTATATGATGCTTCCTGATGATAGTAGTCGCGCTCTAAGCCCTTCCAACACGTACGCACCCAACCGTTCCATAGGTTCCCCAGAGACCGACACCTGTTGCTCTAAAGCATTCATAAGAACTTGAGCAGTTGAGATATCAGAATCTGACACTGCTTCAGCACAGGCATAGAGCAACTCTTTCAAGTTCAAGCCAGGGGCCATGTCCACCACTCGGTTCCACCTTGTTACATTACATGGTTTTGAGACCACATCAATCAAGGAGCAACTGCAGCTATCATCGGTATCAGATTCAGGCCCTAGTAATTTATTCTCCAGCTCCTGAAGCGCAAGTCAACATCATTAGTTCCTGAACACCCACTAAAAGGCGAACCACAAGTGTTATCAGAGGAGTGATAAAGATCAGACATGTATGACTGTGAACATTGAGGAGAGAAAGGACTCCTGTTGGAAGAGACGCTCACGCCAGGAGGTGAATCGTTGACAACACAGTCGGTAGCTGGGGACGAGTCCAGAGTGAAGAATTGTTCATCTTGTGCCTGAAAAGAGAACTGCATCCCTGAGCTGCGACTACCCTTGCAACCGTTCTTAAGAACATTGTAAGGGGCATAATATTGCTCAACCTGCTGATTGCACAATCCGTGGACAGTGCCAGACATCTGTGTTCTTTGGGATGCTTGCATCAGGAATATTCAAAATGACCAAGCTGAAGTGGAGTGATTTCAAGCAATCGTTTCTAAACCACGCACAAACACGACGAGATCAGCAAGTCTCTCTCAACTTAAAGTAGTCACAACATATCAAGGAGCAGCGATTCTTTCAGCATCGTGTGACAATGTCAACTCGAAAGAAGTAGAGAACAATTTGCTACTCCGATGATAACTAACAACACCTGCCAAGAACGAAAATCCCGATCAGTATGCTGGAAGAAACCAGGAAAATGAAAGCGCATAGCGACCTAAAGCAAACCAACCTTTGACATACTAGAAAACAAAAGAACTCCAAGAAAAGAACAAACAAAAGAATAACTTTTCCTCACACCATGAATAAATTGAACACTAAAGAAAGTCACAAATTACAATCAAAGCACAAACCTTCGCACCCAACAACAAAAAAATCAAAACAACAACAACCGCATATACAATGAAATCCCACAAACGGGTCTGGGAGATAAAATATACGCAGACCTTACCACTACCTCATAGAGATCGAGCGGCCGTTTCCAGAAGAAACTCATCTCAAATAATCAAAACTTTATCCAAAAACAAATAGAAAAATCACTACTAATATCCCCCACTCCCACCCCTACCCCCAACAAAGAATTATACAAGAACACCTAGGAAAATCACTACTTATACTTCATCAACCCCCCACCCAAAAACAAAAAAAAACTAATAATAAGGAATTACAATTAACCTCTTACCCAACAACATAAAAATCAAAACTTCATACAAAAGGAGAGAAGGGAATTGCATATGAACTGAAAATTTCATCTTAAGATGCTTTCAAGATCAACACCAACATCTTAAACCATAAACTACAAACAAAGTCAATAATTTGCATTAAGAACTCTTCAAGACTAACCAAAACTCAAAAGGAAAAAGGAAAGACAAAGAAATTGCAAATAATCTCTTACCTAACAACATAAAAATCAAAACTTTATCCAAAATACATAGAAAAATCACTAGGTATACCCCCAACAACATAAACAATGAAAACTTTATACAAAATACATAGAAAAAAAATCACAATTTTACACTCTAATCACCTCAAAAAGAGGAAAAAAAATCAGAGAAGGGAACTTCATATAAACAGAAGAATATAATTCATCCTAAGATATTTTCAAGATCAACCCCAAACCTTTAAGCAAAACAAAACAAAAGTCAAGAAATAACATTAAATAATGAAACTGTAGTTGTACTAATTACCAAAGAATGAAAAAAAAAAACAGACAAAAATAACAAACCTTGAACAATCAGAGGATGTATTTTTGTTTTTTCTGTGATGAATTCAGACTGTTTTGTTCAAAGAGGCCTGCGATGTCATTTATTGATTTGTTGAATACAAAGAATGGAGTGTTTGCTGCTCCTAATAAAGCCTTTATATAGTCAAAAATACTTGAATATTACATAAATAAAATGCCCTCATTTCTTGGGAATAACTTCCTCAAATGCCACTTCCATTAACACATGTAATACCAAAAAAAAAACACTATTTTATTGGGACCATGAGCTCACTATTGCTGTTAATGGTAATTTATAATTTGAATTCGCATTGTAATATTCATTAAAAATTTATATTAAAATTTAAATATAATTTATTTATTAATTTTTTTTTATCTATTTGCGTTATATTTTTTTAGTGATATTCTATATGGCATTACACATTTTTTTCCTGTTTTTTGAAAAGAAGAATATTCTGTCCGCGGTGAATTACGCGAACTCAGTGATTAATTGTTGACTTAACATATTTTGACACGAGTGGAATCATATTTTCTATAATAAATAATTATAATCCACTATGTTAAAACTAAGCGTTGTTTTATTAATTTTTTTAAAAAGAAAATTATTTCAAATAAGTGTTGCTTTACAAATTTAAAATAATAAAGTAATTATTTCTTTAGGATTATCTTATATTTATTGTTTTTTAAATAGGCATAAAATAATTAAAACTAAGACCTGTTTTGAAGTTGAAACAAATATATTTATAAATGACACCTATACGATATTTCAGTATGTGCAAAATGATATTTCACGACGTTGAAGATATATTCATTTACTATACGGTAAAATTTATATTTTAATTTAATGTTTACATTAAAATTAATTAATGTAAGAAACTTGCCATTCATAAATATATTTGTTAATTACTTAATCATGGTTGATTAGGTGATTTGTTTTCTTAGGTTAACTCTGATTGATATAAAGTCAAATGGTTCAAATTAGAAGTTGCTAAATATCAAGTTTGTTTTTTATTTATTCCAACTTAAATTGACTATAAACAATATGGTTTTGTGACATTAACTTTGACCTTGAGATGCTATTTTGATATTACTTCCAACTTTATGAGTACTTGAAAGTAAAAATCACGTAAAAGAGTGATCAATTTTAAATAAGGTAAATTGAAATTAAAAGGAAAAAATTATTATTGATAATTTTTTGGATTTCTTGAACTTTGCTATAAAAGAAAAAATATGCTATCAATCAATTTTACATTAAAAATAAATTAAGTATTTTATCAAACAAGTTATCAATAGATAAAATAAAAATTATGAGATTGGAGGAATAAATACATATTTAAAATATTTTAATTTTTAAAATTTTATATCTAAATTATAAAGTGTGCAAAGTTTTTATCTAAATTATTACCAATCATCCATTAAAATACACTTTAATTATTGATTGTTTACTTTTTTTTATTTAAAATATCACTATCATCTAGATAGAAACAATCAACAACTAACAAATAGTGATAATTCAAATAAAAAATTGGTATACTGGATGATTCAGGTATGCACGAACAATTGGGATAATTTATGATTCAACATTGTGAGTGGCAATTGAGTAAATAAGAGCTGAATTGAAGGGCAATCAATTGCGGGCCCAGAAGACCGCGTTTGGTTTGACATTCGTTTGTTCCTGGAAGGTGTCTATGTACCACATATCTACCATATGCTTTTTAATTCCACAAAATTTATTATTCTTTTTTTTTAACATTAGACTTTTATTATATTTAAAGACCAATTATTACAAATTAAAACCTCTAAAACATTACTATAAAATATCTTTTTTGCGTCAATTGGCAGTTACATAAGGTTGACAGTAGTGTAAGATTCCGTACAAATTTTAAACTAGCTTAGTAGCTTGAAGAAATAATGTTTATAAAAAAAGACGATCATAAATAAAATAATTGCAAATAATAATTTGTTTCTAGAAGAGTGATAAATTGGAGTAAATTAAAGTTTTATTTCAAGATAACTTTTGCTTATTCTTTCTATGCTTGTAAATGTTGAAATTAAATTTTATATATACCCCATGTTTTTACCTTTTTTCCCTCGTATAATTATTAAATTTTTTAAAAATTATTCGATATTTGTATCATGTAGCGTCAATTAGAGGAGATAGTATTCCTCATTAAAAAAATTTAATTCACAAAAGTTAAATTCGATGATTAAAAATAATTTTTTTTTATTCATCTAGATTTACACTATAATTTTGGGTGACCAAATGATTTTTTAGCCTACATATACTTTATCTAGTAGTAGTGCTCATATAATTTTCTTTTCTTTTCTTCTTTTAATTTTTATCCATTATCTGATATTTATTTTAAAATTTAAATAATTTAAATTTATAAAAAAATTATTTTTGTTAAATTCGAAATTTAAAATATAAACTTTGAAATCTTTTATTAGTACTATTATAACTACGTGACACAAAATGAATGGGCTAAAAAGCTTCATCCATATATGTGGATAAAAAGAGACGAGCTCTTATCTTATCGTAAATGTTTAGACGGTGCACAAAAGTTGTCATTAATTTTAGTTAAAGTTAAAACAATGATAGTGTTTTATAAAGAAGGCAAGTTCAAGAAAGAATAAAACAAAAGGAGAATCTTGCTCTCTTTTTTGTGAGGTGTATATAATAACAATAATATATTTTAGTTTTTCAAAAGGCTCTTGTTTATTGCGGAATGAGGGGGGATCGGATGTATGCAGTCTAATTTTTATATTTAAAAACATAAAGCGGTTATTTTCAAATGACCCATGAGGAGCGTCGAAAGTTGCATTGACTAATTGTTACTTCACAAATAAACTATTGTATAGGAGTAAAAATTTATTCAATGCATACTCAAAGAATAACAACTGCAGTTCTCTTTTTAATTAAAAAAATGAGAAAAAATTATGTTATATCTAATTAAATATTTTTAATTAAAAAATTAGAGAAGCTAAACCACGTGCAATGAATTAGGCATTTAACTAGTGTAAGATTTTATATTTTGTTTTAAAAAAAAAAGAAGTCGATCTAGTTCATATTTTACTCACTTTTTTTTATTTATTTATTTTGTCTCCAATTTGAATAAAATTAAATCATACAAATGTTTTATCTAATTATCAAAAGTTCAAGATGCATAATTTTATTAAAAAAAGGTTAGGTAACTTATTTGCATTACTGGGCTTGATTGATATTTGTTAGATTGCTCATCACTTCATGCTTACTAAGTTATTTATGTATTATCAAAAAAATTAATTAAAATTAGTAAGATTTTCTTATGTCTAGAATTTATATTTTTAGTTTAATATTTTACTTTCCTTAGAAAATTAATTCTAATTGAGTACTTTTTTTTAATTTTTATTTTTATAAAAAGAAAGATTGGGAAAGCTAAACCATGTGCAAGAAAAAGATGACTAGAAATTCAACTAGTGTATGATTAAAAAAAAAATAGAATTGATTTTGTTCTATCTTTTTCTACTAATTCCTTTTGTCTCCAATTTGAATAAAATTAAATTATACAAATTAGATTTGTGTAGTTGGAAAAATAGACCAAGGGAACAAGCAGACAAAATTTACTTCTCCTTTTTTCTTTCACTTCACATTCATATATTTTTTAAAATTATCTTTTTGAGATCCTTTGTCAAAATTCAAAAAATCTGCTTACGTAAAAGTATATATCATGTTGATTTGCATGGTTCTAGATTTCTATTTTTGATATTTTAATACCTACAAGATCATTCTAGACTAAATTATGCTAAAATAAACACATGAAAATTAGAATATATAAAATAAACACATGAAAATTAGAATATATAAAATAAAATGAATCAAAATAACTTTAAACTATCACATCTATATTACAATAACTTTCTCATTATTAATGGTTTTATTTGTT
>JAOTQJ010000007.1:5814743-5848638 GCA_025642045.1 Solanum sejunctum
AATGATATATGCATTATCTAATCTGTACAAAAAAATATACACATAGTTTTACATTTGGGAAGAAAGGAAGCGCAATACATGGGGGTTTGTCCAATAAAATTGCACATAGTTTCTTAACTAAAATAATGTGTTATTGATAAAGTGAATAGATTTGTTTTTTAGGAGCTTACTGCTCTTCTAAGATATTTATAGTTGCTTCTTCTGGTTACTATTAGTTGTTGGTTTGATTGTCATAAAAAATATGAGGTAAAATCAATAAAGATTTCTTTTACGATTCATCCTGGCCTCATTCGGATTTTCTTTTGATCTAATCTAGAGGAATCAATAGCAAAGCAGATCCCTTATGATACAACAATAGATTTGTCCTTTCTTGAAATCTCTCTTATGATGCAAAATCATAGTGTAAAGTGTATCCTCCCGATAGTAGAGGAAATGAATACATTTACAAACTATTAAACTTAATAGAGATACCTTGAGGGTTTTGTTTGAAAGGTATGTTACTGTTAACGCTTTAATTCCTCTTTTTGCATGATTCTAATGGACTAAGCTTATTATTGTGAATATTAGACTGGAAACCTTTATCCCATTAAGTTGGCTCCCACAACATGATATAATGTCTATCATTACTCACCAGCCTAGAAAAGCATGTTATGATTGTGCATAGATTACTTGCTATTGTTGTGATAGTTGGCTCCTGTTACCTTTGTTTTAGTCTCACCAAACATGAACACTAGAGAATTTTGAAGCTTATTGATTCTCTCGTGGAGGGGTTCCACAACACAAGTAGGTCTGTGGACAATAACCAAGCCATCACATGTACAATAACACTTGTAGACAACAATACATGGGAGTTGTATCGCTTGGGTATAACAAGTTTGTGGGAATTTTTGTCATGATCTCGGACGTCATTGAAACACATTGAAGGGTAACCTCATGCGGTGCTATTCTGGTCTTGGGGGTCCATTTAGGACACCTAGTGAACCATTGGGATCATGGCCTCGATGTGATGTGATATTTGATGGACATGAAAGCTTGGTTTCTTATGCTAAGAAAGAAGGGCTTAACAACATCTTCTCTTTTACTTGCATGGATAATGCTTGTTGCTACTATCTGAAACTGTCAGGCTAATACCAACCAATTATATAAGAATCTTGAACCGTTTGACTTTTGAGTCGCCAAAATATACGCAGTAAGCTCAGCATCCAATGACAGAGTTGTACAAAATCTACTTATATAGACATGTCAGTGACAACATAAACTGATGGAAGGTAAACCAATGTAAACTTCACTGAATTAACGTTGCAGATAAAACACAGAGACAAACTCAGGTGTTGCGTATTCAAACTAAGGGTATTCAGTGCAATAATAGGTTATGTCGTTTGGAAAGTTGCTGCAAGTTTCATCATCTATCATCTCAGCTGGACCAAGAACAGCCCATATTATGGTCCTTGAGTTGGGGGGCAAGTTCAATATTTGTTCTGCCCCTGCATCATCTTCATGATCAGCCGAAATGCCCAGCTTCCTTCTGACGGTGTTTTATTGCCACTGCTCAGGATCTCGGAAGCTTTACCATCTGAATGTCAAAAAAAGAAAGAGAGCCTAGGTGATTGCCACTATAAAAGCTTATATCCACCTTTATCATCTCAGCTGGACCAAGAATAGCTATATTACGATCCTTGAGTTAGGGCCAAGTTCAACGTTTGTCCTGCCCTTTCTTGCATTATCTTCATAATCACTTTATACCACCGCCTTCCGTTCCACGCATCACCCATCGTTTATGGACCAAAAGTTTGATGTGACTTCAGTATGCAGCTATCTTCATTTTTCTCATCTTCCAAGTCATTCCTTATTCCGAAATCCACTTTGAAATCAGACATCCTACAGGTGTTCAGGAAAACCTTTAGTTGACTCATGCATCTTGTAGTTGAATATTGTTTCTTATAACAGAAGAACACCATCAACATCTGAAAATGGAAGTTGGAGTTTACCAGTAAAGCATCCCATGAGCCCTGCATGTCTGTACTTTGAATCATTCTTGGAGGGCACAGCGCTAGACATTTAAGTTTGTAAGGAGGTCATCCATGAAGCCTCCCTGAGAAGAAAAGAATAATAACAAGCACGATCCTGATGAGATCTCAAAGATATACAATTTCATTTTTGGTCGTTTCATGGGTATATTAGGATTTATTACATCTCAAATAAGTACAAATATTTTGACAGATATGCATGAAGTACTTATCCATCATAGCAGTTCAGTCCTTACCATGATGTCTAGCTTTTCCAGAGCTCCTTCTGATGCAAGGGCCATAGATCCACCAAAAGCTTCCATTGAAGCTGCTGCATCTCATGCAATTTAACTTCTTCATTGTTAGAGTCCAAAGTATCAAAGAAGCACAGACAGCTGGATAAATCAAACAAAGAAGATGGCAGTAAGATATCTTGCTATGCTCATAGAATTAGCATTCTAAGATAGAGAATACTCATTTAAAAGTTGGCACAGAATTTCCAAGATTATGTGGGGTGAATTAACTTAGAGAAACAGTCAAACATTAATCTTTTACATGATTGTTGTGATTAAGAAAGGAGACAAGACTACAAGAGGATAAAAGAAAGATCGTCAGGTGAGTACATATTGCGCATTTACGGCTTTAATGTTCCATTCAACACAACATGAGCTAGCTTATCAAATTCCTGATGATAAGAATCAATACGATCTTTATAAGGCTCCTCCTCCAAATGAAATTCAATGGGATCCAGAGAGACCATGTCTTCATCCATAGGATCCCAAGTACCCGGATCGATCAAAAGTTCAATTCTATCCGAACTACTCATTTTTAAATGATATCCACATTGTTCACAAATATTCATTTTGGATTTCAAAAATTTCTTATAATTTAATCCATAACAATTTGCTAAATGGTTAAAAACCTACTTTCCCTAGCTCTGTTTGATTACCGCCAGTTTGAAAAACGACTCTAGCAAGAGAAAGGTATCACACTGAAATATGGAAGTCCTCGTCTGAAGTATACTCAAACTCAAATTTGACAAAAGAGTAGGTGTTATTAGTTAAATTTACCACAACACTGTATATCTGCTCGTACTTGAGTACAGCAACTCAAAGTGCAATTAAGTTGCTCCTTAATTAATCACTTACTTGTCCTTCAACCAATTTTTTCTTTTCTTATGGAGCATAGAGAAGAAGATTTCTGTAATCACTTGACTATAGGATAATTAGTTCACTCTTCTACCACTCACAGCTATACAAACTTAATACCATGCAACATTGGCAACTTTGGATAAATGTACGACTAAGGAAAAGGTTTTGAGTAATTGAGCAATAAAAAATACACCCATTAACCAATAAACGGTAACATCTTAAATGAAGAATAAAAGTTGCTTTACCAAAAAACGGAAGTAGCCCAAACAAGTCAGTTTAACAATGAAAAGAATATGATTTGTTGATATTAGTCTTTCCACAAAGTGCCAAATTATTTGTTGTTTTTTGATACCGTGTTAACTAATTCCACGAGATACCTCTCACCTTCTACCAAGGTAACTCTATCCACCAAGACTAATTGTATCTCACCTTCTACCAAGGTAACTCTATCCACCAAGGCTAGAACAATTACCTGAGACCCCATGGTTAGATCTTCAGTATCACTTTTGGGTTTCCAGCCGATATATACTCAGAAAGTAGGTCACAAATTTTATGAACATGTATCATATGAGAATATATAGGATCATGCATCTAGCTAAGATTTTCCTTAAAAGCAAACCGAGGATAGATAGAAGACACCAGCTAACAAAAAAAATACCAGCACTTTATGTGGCTGACATGTTGTGAACAATTTCCTTCAATTCTTTTAAACTGCAACCTGGTATTCTTTCTATTCCTCTATTCTTCATCTTCTCCTTTGTCTGAGCTACTTCATCCCAACGACCAGCTGCAGCATAGATGTTCACCAGCAATAAATAATGCTGAAAATTCTTGGGGTCTTGATCAATCAACTTATTCGCAATTTGTTCTCCTAAACTTAGATCCCGTCCAAAGCGGGCTGAGCCAAGCAATTCAGACCACAATGAGGATTCAAGTGGAAAATTGCTATCCACTGGTATGTTCTTCAGTGTTTCTATTGCTTCTTGCATCAGGCCAACATTTGCCAAAAGATTAGCCATGCACCAATAATGTGCAAAGCTGGGCTTTATACCAAACACATAACTCATGTTGCCAAAGTGTGTTCTTCCTTCTGTTAACAGTCCTTCACGGGCAAAAGCGCATAAGACGCCGACAAATGTAATTTCATCTGGGAGCACATGGTTCTTCACATGATTTTTTTCTGTACTCACTAATCTACTACTAAGCAAGTCTGAATACAGATTAAGTCCATCTTTTGGGTTTCCATGAATGCAATACCCCAAGATCATTGCATTCCAGCATACTATGTTCTTGATCAATATCCGATCAAAAATTAAACGAGCAACTTCTGCTCTTCCGCATCTACTATACATATGGATTAAAGTTGTACTAACAATCAAATTCAAGTTTTTAGATGCCTTAATTAGAAACCCATGAACAGATTTTCCTTCCTCCATCCGAGCTGACCTTGCACAAGCAGTAAGTGCAATGACTATAGTTGTATCATTCCCATTTAATCCCCTCTTTGCCATTTCTCGGAACAACTTTAGGCACTTCCCAGGGTTATTCGAATTCAAATACCCAGTCATCATGACATTCCACCCAACTAAATTACGCTCTGGCACTGAATCAAACAACTGTTGCGCAACGACTAATTCACCCACTTTTATATATCCATTCATAATACTGTTCCAAGACACAACATCCCTATGGTGCATTTCATCGAATACCTTCCTAGCAAGATCAATAAAACCACAACAACTATAAAAATGCACTAAAGAATTCTGCACTTCCAAAACTCCATCAACACCATTTTTCACAACTTGTCCATGACACTTCTGACCCGAATTCAAACGACCCGTTATAGCACAAGCACTCATGAGGGGTGGAAACGTAAAACTATTAGGCAAGAACCCATTTTTAAGCCTTTGGAAATAGAAAACTACAGTATTATCTGGCAAAGAACTACAAGCATAAGCTTTTATAACAGTATTAACTGAAAAAGTATCAGGAAACTGAATGCACCTAAATACCAATGCAGTATATTCAATATCACAATATTGAGCACAGAGCTTCAAAAATCTGCAAGAATATGAGGGGTTTTGTACTTGTAAAAGACCAGTTATTATCAAATGTGCTTGGATTTGAAAGAGCTCCTTCAAGCTTTGACATGAATCAAGGAATTCCAAAGCTTTGGATTGATAAGAAGCTGTTAACGAAGAATACCCATGGAATTTTTTTGCGGCAGAAAAATATGAGGTCAAGTGTTTGATGGAGATTCTTGCTGCCATTCATATATCTGTTTCAGATTTGAAGAAAGAAAGGATTTTTCTGCCATTAAAGCTGCTCATTGTTCTCTCTAGTGCACATGATGAATATTAATCAAGGAATTACTTATTTCTTTGTGTGTTAATCCAATTTTTGGATCAAAATCAATAGATTTTAATACCCAAAACTCCAAAAACGAGAAGGTTGAAAGCTTTGTCAAATTTGGAGGAAGAGCAAAGGAGGATGAATCAAATTCACTGAAAATTTTATTGAAGGTGGAATTTGGGCTTTGCTATACTCAATTTTGATGGCCCATTTTCATGGATCCACAATATTTTTGGGCCTTGCTATATCGATGGCCCATTTTCATGGATCCACAATGTTTTGGGCCTTGCTATACTCAATTTATATGCACTTTAAATATTCAGAATATCATCTTTGCTTACCTCTATCAACTATCATCATCTACAAGGCAATTAATATCAGTATTATTAGTATCAACGAATATCATTATGCGTTGTTACTATCACTATTTACCATGCATTATAATTCATCATAATTATGATTTGACATCACTAACTATTACAATATACCATCATCTAACTATTATTATTAGACATCATCGTCATCACTAGCATAACAACAATCACCACCAACTACCATGGTTGATCCCATTATTGACCAAAATCAACCATTGCCACCACTTACCACCATATTTCTTTTCTATTTTCTTTGTTTGAGCTAGTATTAAGGAATTAGTATCTATGATTGTAATATGTTAAATGCTTGAAGGAGAATCAACCTATTACAATAAACAAGTGGAAGACCTAAAGAGGGGAATTTGCCACTTTTTTAGCTTTACGTTTTCTTCTCTAGTCGGTGATCTTGATTCTTGTAAAGATTATATGCCTTACAGTCCATTGACAACTATGCCCCTTTACACCAAATACAAATCCTATAAACATGAGGGCAAACTAGACAATTTGAACTATGATTGCATACACTTTTAAGTCACTATACAACTATCTGCACATTCAAATTTCATAAGTTGTCTAGTTCAAGATATTTACATATAAAATCAATGTCATTTGGATTGATGAACATTCTAGTTGGTCTCATTATCTTCTCAATTGTTCCCTTCAAATCTGGTAAGTATTTGTTTAACTATCTATGTTAACTTGTTAATGACTAGATCTAACTAAGAATTTAATATAGTTTGCTTGCAAACTATTAGATCTATTGCCCTGTTTTTACTTGTCAAGATTTGGAAATGGGATCTAATAGCCTAGCTAGTTCCATCAAAGAATGAAAAAAGGCACACTTTAATATCAATAATCAATTTCATCTAAATTGAGAAGAAGTTAGAGTTGACTATATAAGTTCGTTGTATCTGCTCTATTTTTGGGTCGGACCCTTACCCTTGGGTATGTAGATAGTTTGAGCAAGAGCTAGGGGTGGAGCTACCATTTGGTTACGAGGTTCAGGCAAACCCCCTTGGAAAAAAAAATTATATTATTTATACATAGTTAAGATGTCGAACCATTTTCGATTAGTTCTTATTTTGTTTTTTCAGATTTTACACCCTTAAAAAAAATTTTGATTCTGCCACTAATAAGAGCATGTTTTTTGTTTGTTTTATTATCTGGTATTCAAAATCTACTGGTCTTGTTTCAAAGAGGGGCATATATAATACTTCTTATTTAAAACCTTTTGGTTCTCGGAGTTTGAACCTGAGATATCTGATACTGTTTGGTACACGTATGTAGAGGGACAATTTCATGATTGGTGCATAGCTGATGAACAAACACCAGATGATGAGTTGGTACAAGCCCTCAAATGGGCATGTGAAAATGGAGCAGATTGCACAAAAATACAAGAGAATCAACCATGTTACCTCCCAAATACTGTGAAAGAACATGCCTCTTATGCATTCAATAGCTACTACCAAAACATGAAACAAAAAGGGGCTAGTTGCTACTTCAATTCTGCTGCTGTTTTAACAGCCCAGGATCCAAGTAAGTTTAATTCCAACAAATTAATTACTAGTCTATACTCGCTCCACCATCCGTCCTGTTGCTTTTCGCTTTTCGAGTTTTAAATTATGAACTAATATATGAAAAATGTGTATTTATGATTGTATTGATAAGAGAAAAAATAGAAACTTATATTATTTTTCGTGTAACTTCAAATCTGACTCTTGAAAGGGGAAAATGATACTTATTTTGGGTCGATAAAGGGATTAACCATAAAAGGATCTATATATAGATTGCTACACCAATTAGTTGAGGATGTCTTTCAATTATGCAAGTATGTGTATTTTAGGTTCTATGCATTATATTCTAGGAGTCATTATGGTTGTAATATATATAGTCAACTCCAATTTATTTACGATTGAGATTATTATTATTATTATTATGTAATTAGTGATTAATTGATTGTAATGTGTAATAATATGTTGAGAAGAAAATTTAATTTAATTTTTTTGTCATTTTCTATTGACAGGCCATGATGGTTGCAAGTATGAGGTTATTCCTTGATCAATCTTGTTTCCCAAAGTTCAATTAAATTTGTGTTATTCCTTCTTTTGTCCATTTATATGTGAGAATTTTGGTTTGAGCCTATCCAATGTCATTCTTAATTTACCTCTTTTGTTTTTCCTATTATTTCTTTTCCTCTGATATCAAATTCTAAATCTGTTCACAATATGTGTGATTAACAAGTATCTTTTAGGGTAAGTTGAGAAGTTTCACATGTGGTTATAAAAAAAATCAAAGAGTCTCAAATAAGTTGACACCTTTTACCTTATTAAGTTATTATTTCGTTCATCCCCAATTTCGTAAGAAAAAAATAATTGCCAACGAAAATATTAAATATTCTCAATCTCTAGAATTCCTTATAGTATTGTATATTCTCTAGAACAGCTAATGCACGTCATGGATACTTTAAATAGTATATAATTTTAATTCCTTTATATAGGGAAATTATAATAACACATCAGTAATCAAATGATTAATAGTTTTAAATAGTTATGAGAAAAGGCATATCATTTCGAGTAATTGTGGCCTAAATGTGCTTAATTAGATATGAAGGACTAAAAATATAATTTATCAATAATGAAGGGATAAATAGTTGATGATAGTGCAAAGGTTGGTGATTAACATTTGATTAAATTTAAAGAAACTAATTTATACTAAACCTAAATTACATTTAAGAATCTGAACAACAAAGTATACAAATAAAGAAAAAGATAACAATATGATAAGATGAGATATACAATAACTTATTCCTCTTACAAGACGTGATATATATCAATCTGGATCAGATCTCAATATAAAAGTGATTGATAAAAAAATAATAGAGAATTTACGACCCATACGATCTATTGTGTGTGTAAACAAAATTTGAGTCTAAAATGTGGGGATAAAAGGAGAAGATGAAGAAAAAAAAAGAAGATAAATTAGTATTCATATCTACAAGTAGTTATTAAATATTATTTATTTCATGAATAAGGTAAATGCATGATAGTGAAATTTCCATTTTGTCCGACATAAATATTTATGTCCCAACATTATTGAATTTAATCGTGAATATGGGGTTTCCTTATCAAGTGGACACATTTCCCAATTCCATTGTTTCAACTTTCAACTTTCAACTATACAATCATAAAAGAGGTATAGTTTAATTTACATAAGTTATAAAAACATATCAACACATTTTTTTTAACTTAAAAATGAATAACATTTGGTTGTGTAGTAGCCACATAGGCATTATTACAAGTCACGTTTTGCTCCATCCTTTTAAAAATGTGTTTCCAATCCATCAAAAACATTACATCCTTTTAAAAATTAGGTGCAAGCGCAATGTAACATTATTTTTAAAGAATTTGAATATATATATATATAATATTAAAACCCTCTTTCACATTATACTTTTTCCTCCAATGTTTGTGCACAAGCTAAGTTAGGTACCATTTACAAATTGAAAGAGAATCACGACCAAAGAAATAAATGATGATTCAAATAATAATAGCAAGATCTTAGCCTGTCGTTTGGTGCCTTGTGGAATAATGTTAACTCAATTATTATATTTATTTTAAATATTCAAATGGCCAACTTGGTTAGAAGTGTGATAATTCAATGAGTGTTTGACCATTTTAAAGTTATAAATTAGCTTAGATAAAGAAGACCAATCGATTATTGATCTGATCATTTATTTGCTAAATTTATTAAAAATTACATTAATATGTAATTCAAAAAACTCGTGAGAAATCTAATTAAGATAAATCATTTTCTTGTGATATAATAAGCAACTTAGTTGAATATGTGAATCAAATCGATGGAAGATTATTTTCTAATTTAAGCACTTTTGTGAGTGGAATGAAGTAGTTGTACCTTCTACTGGATTTGCTTTTCCACATCATATTTTGAATCATATAAGTGCACAATTTAGCTAGTTGGCCAACCAAATTAGTTATTTATATATATCATTTGATCAATTAATTTACCAGCATGATTATAATATATATATAATATATGCATTATCAGTATATAAGTTATACATATTAGCGGCATAAGTATGTATATTGTATATGCACAACAGGAAACATTTTTTTTTCTTTTGAAAATTCACAACTTTGGCAACCAATGTCTTACCACTTTCACTTTCACTACTTTGGGATTTTTGTTTCTTTTTTCCTTAGTTCCAACCTATGATTCACAGTTTCACACACATATACATTATTATAAAATATTCTTTGCTCTTAATTAGAAATTTTATATTTAAATTAGTATTTTATTTTTTGATTTTTATAGAAAATATATCAAAGACTGAATGAGAATTAAAAAATACTGCATTATTTGTTCAACAAAAATAATTATTTTTACAAATAAATAAATAAATAACAAGATTTTTTTTTATTTTTTTTAAAAGGACACCTTGTTGTGTCCCTTTTGCTATGGATGAAGATGAAATAATGGCCATCATAAATGCCCCTTACCACACTATAATTCAGCAGAAAATTTAAGGCAATTGCTCGTCCTCATCTCTCCTTGCATCTTGGGGCAAGTTACTGTTGGCACTTGCTAGAAAAATTAGTGTTACTCCGTTTTAGTTGTTAGGTATGTTGAAAATAGTTATCGATTTAGATGATTAAAAGAGTTTTAAATTTTTTTAACTTTGTCTTAGTTATTTTAGAATCAAGAGGCACATATATATAGAATAAAGTTAAATTATTTATAAAAAATATATTAGTTAAATAACATTTCTAATTAATTAGATTTTAAAGGATTTGTCAAATATTATCATGATAATTAAAATAGGATGAAGAAAGTACTCGTTGATCCCTTCCTTTTAATCCAATTGTCATATTTTTGTTTTTGAATGTTAATTTGATTCATTTTTACAGTTAAATTAAGTTAGATAAGTTTAATTATGTTATATATATATATTTAAAGTTATGTATTCAAAATATAATGAAATTATAAATTATAATTCTTTTAATATTTATATAATTTAAAAGTATAAAATAAAATAAATTAAAATTTTTATAATTTAACATTTGAGATTCAAAAAACATAACAACTAATACGAAATGGAGATTGTGTTGTCTTCATTGAATTGCTAGGTGATGAGGCTCCATTTATGACTTTACCTACCTATCTCAAATTATTGCATTATTATGCATGAAACTTGAGGTGTTTTCCCCTATGTGTATTTTGTACACGTGGAGCTTTGTCTCAGTGAGAGTAAAAGAAGAGCTAGAACAGAAAAATTTTTCCAATCGTTTTTAATGAAAAAATATATTATTTATATAATTAAAATAATTTATAAAAAAAGTATGTACTATGTATATTTTTATTGAATTCAAGTTATATGTATTGATAAATACAAATACAATACTATCAATATATTTTTTATATGATGACTGGATTTTAGTTTGTAAGAGCAATGTTACCATTTTATTAGATTAACGATTACTCCTTGTACGTAATTTAAGAAAGAAATATTTTTTCTTCAAATAAGTAATGTAGAACAAGTGATACATACCTGTGTGATTATAACTCAACTTACTAAAATGAAAAATTTAGAGTTAAGGTGTTTATAAATGTAGAAAAATATCTTTTTTTACACAAAAGACTAAAAAGAAAGTACCATCAGAGATGAATAAAAAAATTATATAATATACATTAACAATTATTATTCATATGTATATATAATAATAAATTTTAAATACTCTTTAGTTCACCACTTTTAAATTACCTACACTTGGCATTCTCACAGTCTTATAAAGGTGCAGCTAAGCTCCATCTCCACATATCTCATAATTAAATAATAAAAAAATATTTTATTTCCAAATAATTAAAATGTTGCATTAAATATGTGAAGCACTGTACAGTGAGAGTTTTTCCTATATAAATGCATGGTTCAACTATTCTTGGAAAATTGCAATTCCCTTTTTTTGTGTTTTCTCTAAGCTAATAAAAAAAAAAGATGAGTTATTTGGGAATTGGAGTTAGTCCTGGAAATGTTCCATTTTATCATGGTAATAATTTGAAAGTAATTGATAGGAGAGTGAGAGTTACTGAGCTTGTGTTAAGGTGTCTCATTTTTGGTTTATCAGTTGTTGCTGCTATTCTCATTGGAACTGATAAACAAGTTAAAGTTATTTTCTCGGTTGAGAAAATTGCTAAGTTCACTGATATGAGAGCACTTGTGTAAGTTATTTGCTTTCTCTTGTGGTACTTGTTTTGATTCTGACTAATTTAAATTTGTATTTTAAAATTATACTTAAAATAAAATATTCTTTTTAATAGATGAGATTTTATTCAAGTTTTGAATTTAAGATCTTTGATGTGTCTCAAAGTTTTATTTGAAATAAAGAGTTTTTTTTATTAATTGTGGCTTTATTTTAAGTCTTGAACCTTAAAGAGGTATGGTGTGTCTTCAAAAATTTTTACTAGAAATTTAAACTCAAAATTTTAATTTATTTACAATAATAATATTATCCCAATGTCTTAAAAGCTCCCGCAATATGTAAGCGGGAGTCGAATGTACGCAGTTTGACCCCTATGTTTAAAAATATAGCGCGATTATTTTTGAAATTTGACTTATTTAAAAGTTTATTTTAAATAATTTTTTTAATAAAGATGATTTTATTTAAGCTTTAAACTCGAGATATTAAATCTTTTACATAAAATATTTTTCAAAAAATGATTAATTCTATTCAGATTTCGAACTCAAAAATTTGGTTTGTTTGAAAGTTCAACTTGAAATAAAGCCTTGTAGACTAAAAGAGACTTTACTAAACCTCAAAATATTTAATTAAAAGATGATTTATTTAAATGCGTGATATTAATAGTTTACTTGAAATAAAATACGTACTTCGTAAATGACGACTGATTTCATTAAAGTTTTGAAGTGTTTGGAAGTTGAAGCCTTGTCAACTAAAAGGGACTTTAGTCAAGTTTCGAATATACGATCTTTATTTAAATGTTGGACTAAAAACCTTTTGGTTTTTTGGCCATGTTTTTAAGTCTTTCAAGGTTAAAAAAGTGAAGTTTGTGCAGGTTTTTAGTAACAGCCAATGGATTAGCTGCTGCCTACTCATTGGTGCAAGTTCTAAGATGCATTTTGAGCATGATTAGAGGAAGTGTTCTCTTCAATAAACCATTGGCTTGGGTTATTTTCGCTGGTGATCAGGTACAATTTAATCAAATGCTAGCTATTAAGATCGATTAATTCAAATTTGTCACTGAAAAGTTTTACGCATCTTGTTCAGATTTTGAACTCGAGACCTCTCCATGACCCTCATTGATAGTTCTATGAATTTTAATAGTCCTTGGGAACCAGAGTAGTTGTAGCAATAATGACTTCTTCCAGAGCAAGGACTGCAAAACCAATGTTTTGTTTGTGGTGGAATCATTAAATTCATACAGAGTTTCATAACTCATTAAAATTTCAAAAAGTGAGTCACAACCCAAAAAGATGAAGTGACAATCCTAGCAAAATATATGACCAGTCTAATAATTTTAAAAATAAAATTAGAAAAATAGATCTACTTGTGCAAAATCACTAAAATTGAAAAAATCAAAACTTGAACGGATAGAATAAATAGTCCATCTATATGAACTTCTAACACGACATTGTCCATATTATTGAAATGATTCATCGGTAAAAATTTAGTGCCTTTTTATCATTCTTATTCCTATCACATCATGATATGATCTTTATACAGTCCAAATTCTGAATTTGTCATTGAGATATGATTTTTGTTGTAATTGTCAGATGATGGCCTACTTGACGGTGACAGCAGTGGCAGCGGCGACACAATCAGCAATGTTTGCCAAACTAGGTCAACCAGAGTTACAGTGGATGAAGATATGTGATATTTATGGGAAATTCTGCAACCAAGTTGGAGAAGGAATTGCAAGTTCTTTACTAGTGAGCCTTAGCATGATAATTCTCTCTGCCATTTCTGCTTTTAGTCTCTTTCGTTTGTATGGAAATAGTAAAGGAAAGGCCTAAGCAATATAATGAATTGTAACTTTGGTGGGATTACATTTGGTCTTTTTTTGGAGGGAGGGGGGGTGGTTGTAAAATAAATCGAAGACCAAAGTTGGTGAGATTGTTATAATTATTTCATGTTTTGCTTGATCATATTTACCTTTATCATTTCCTTGTTAATTTACTTTTCTTGCTTTCATTGGTTCGGAAAAGATTAGTAAAAGTGATAGTGATTTATTGATTAACATGTCTGAATTTAAATATTCATCTTAATTTGTACGAAAATATAAAATGATCAATGTTTTCTCGATATATGATACATTTAATATATATTTTTATTATAGAATGTAATTTAAGAAAATTATTTAGGATATAGTTGAGTAAAAAGTAAGGGGTATTTTGAGGACAACATCAATATGTGACTGAGATACTGATATTAATGAATTGAACCTATAGCAATACCGCTTTCCTTACCCGCCCTATCCGTTCTTAGGCAGCTAATCAAGAATCACAAATTTTTTTTGTTTAATTCAGATTTCCTTTCTGAAATTAGCTTTCCCCTTATTTTAATCGTCTTTTTTTCATCTATTCAAGATATCTTTGTATGAAATTTCTGCATTGATATTGTCCATATTTGCAGTATCTAAGGTTGTAAGGTGGTGGTTTTGATGGCGAAAGTGGCCGACCATGGGATGATGGTAGTGAACTTGTGACTGTGTAGATGATTGATAGCCGTGCCTAATGATAACAATGTGTTAGTAGTTGTAGATAGTGAGATCGTCGTTGAGAGTGTTGATGGTTGTGATGATCGATGGTGTAGTTAGTGATAGTGATTGATCGTGATAACAATAAATCATAACATCGACTGATAGTAATAGCTATATAAGGATGAAATCTGACAATTGTTGTGAATAAAGTAACGATAAAAAGTCATCTAATAAGTCTCTCTCATGTGATAAGTTTCAAAACCTTGTTCAGAAACAGAAAAATTCAAATTAATTTAAAAGATTTGATAGAAATATAGGAGATGGTGCATAATTGCAAGAAATATTTATATCGTTTCAATTTTATCGGAGTAGGCTATTAGGTAGTGACTATGTAAATACAACTAAACTTATGCTTTGGATTTTTGACACTGACTGGTCATATAATCTAAAATTGGTATCAAAAAGCAATTAATGCTTAACCAAATCTTATCAGAGTTACAAAGCATTGAATGTTTTCCTCTTTTGTAATGTTTGATTTCTACCAAATATAACGCACAAAAACATAAATTTTTCTTCTTCTTTTTTTCACTCTTAGGTTTTCTCAAATTCTTACAAGGTCATTGAAGAAAAGCAAGACAAAAAAATGGTAAAAACACCACTTCTCCTTTTTCTAATTTTTTTTTTGGATCTATGTTGAATTTTTTTCTCCTATTTGTTGTAAATTTGTTTTTTTTTTACTTTTCGATCTGATTTAATTGAGTTCAGTTATATGAATCTTGTATATCATCCAAAAGGGGTTCATCATGATTTGATTGTTTGTTGTCAAACTACCACAATCAATTTGTGTATTCGTATGTTGGGAGTACAATAATTTGTGTCTATTTGAGACTTTTAGATAGAAGTATTCTTTATTCTTAATGAATGGGTCAGAAAAGGACTTGATTCTTTATTTTCGGATAGGATGCTAAGACTACAAGAGAAAATTACCCTACCGATAAGCTACGGAATCCACAAAAAGTAGGGATATGAAATACTTATACCGACGAGAACTGATAGATACCTCACAAAATAATTAAGGCACGACAAGTTGCAAATGCGCCCCAGAAAATTTGATTAGAATCATGGAGCTGTACTTATAATTTCCTTGTCCTTTTAATCTAGCCCCCCTTTATTCCTCAAAAAAAGAAAAAAATATCACTACCTCAATTACTTTGTTTATCAAATTACTTGATTAATTTTTCAAAATTACAAGCAAATAGAAAGGTGAAATCCTTCACATTTATCCAGAGAAAATAGTAGTTAGCCTAAAAGAAAAAGATTATTATTTGGTCTTGGATAATTTACTTCTTATTTTATTTTATTTTTTTGTTATTTTAAAGAAATTGATGAGAATGATATGGTTATTTGTTCACCTGAAATTAGTTAAGGCACTCACAAGATGACATAGTCAATATCATTATTATACATGATAGTAGTTTGCTTTGTTGAAATGTGCGCAAGCTTGCTAGCCTGGATACTATGATCGACTATAGGAAAACGACTATGATTTGTTTTTTTTTCTTTTAAAATTCGTCAGACAACATCAAAAAGAGTTGCAGAGAGGAAAGTGGCTAAGTTTGAGAAGAACATAACTAGAAGAGGATTGAATCCTCTAACAGGGAAGAACAATATGGAACCAGCACACATTGTTCTTGCGCTCTTCGCTGTTTTGGTCGTTGGATCTTGTAAGCTCTTCTCTAATACTTAGATATTGAAATGGATTTTTGTTTAGTTTTCCTCTATAATAACGTTTCACTATAATGACAGGTTCTTTTGGAATCAATTTTTCATATTATGTTATATTATATGTTCGCTATAACATGTTATACCTTCTCTAATCACTATGATTTTCTAAAACTTCCCCTTGATGGCTTGTCAACTAATATCAAAGTCATAAGTTGTGTATATATAAATATACCGTCAAACGTCTCTATAGCAATTGTCCTTTGATGAATCCCCTTGGTATAAGAAAAGATTTTAGTGAGTGGGGTAATAAAGGGTTCAGAAATTGCTTTACGTCGTAAGTTCAAATCTTAAATATGACACTAAAGTATTTTCTTAAGTCTTATATGAATTTCTGGCTCTGTCATCACTATAGTTCTCATAGAGTTCACATGAACCTTTCACTTCCTATTAGATTGACCGATTCATCTATTGTTCATTTCTCAAATTGATGGGATAAATCATTTTTGGATTTGCAGTTATTTTCCAGGTTGTGAAGATGGCTATTAATGGTGGGAACATTGAAGATGGAAAATCTCCATAAGAATGCATCTTTTTACAATTGATAGTTAAGAGTTACAATTTCAAACAAACTCAATAAGTTTTGTTACAACATTCTCTCTTCTTGGTTGTACTAACTTCTCATTGTGAATTCTGATTAAGCATATGAGCTATCAATTAACCATTATGTGCACTTTTGATCCCTTTACTATCTTCTACAAATTTGACAAATTATTAAGTCCTAAGTCATTCCATTATTCATGAGCTGAGAGTTTGCTGAAAACAACTACTCTACCTACACAAGGTTTGCGTATACACTACATCACTTGTGGAATTACACTGAGTATATTGTCATATATTTGTTGAAATGTAATATTACCCTCCAAATGTGCATCTTATTAACGGATCATACCAACAAAATGTATGCTGATTATATACTTGGTCTAGGCAGCAATTTTCTGGAATACATCGAAAGGGAGAGAATGGAACGGGGATTGACACTAAGAGTTCGCCAAGAGTGTTGCCAACGAGCAAGCTATTGGATTTACGGCTTTGTGGCCTTGAAGAAGCATTGTAAGAATTGAGGACAACTCAGTAGAACTTATTGTGAACCTGCTTTCTGTAAGTACATTTGCTTTCATCAGACCTGCGAGCTACACGAGTTGCTTTGTTGCCTTTATTGGAACATTGGCGACAATCTGAACTTCTAGACAGCTTTCTTGCACAGGAATTGTAGCCATCCTCATGATATACTTGAATATTGTTTTTAACCAAATCTTCAGCATCAGGAGAATTGAAGACATCAAATTCCTGAAAGATAACATGTTAGACAATGAAACACAAGTCACCTTATTAATAAGATCAAAAAATGTGTCGAGAAGATGTAACAAAATCAGGAACCCCGCCTAGGAAGGGCTTTCATGGGTCATGAGCTCTCACCTTGGACTTTGTCTTGGCATAATAAGGTGTTAAGCAGGGGTTTACATCCTTGAGAAACATGTCATCTGGGCTACCGGGAATTGTGTGATCCTCAGAGCTGAACTCCTAAATAGAAACAAAGAAACCTAATTACTCCCCTGAAGCAAATGCCTAACATGCACATTCATGTAGCATTTCTTCTTATGGGATGCTAACTTGAGCAGGAAAGGATACTATCTAAACTTGTCTCGATAGTTTGTGCAGATTCACAACAAACTTCGTGTTGCATTAGAAAAATTGTGCACATTACATCTTTAGATGCATTTACCAAAGAATTAGCTGCTTCTTCTTGATCATATTCTGGAGGGCTACCAAAAGACTCATAGCTCCCTCTTAGAGCATATTTATCTGCTTTGACCTGTGAAAATGATAGTATCAGCCATTTTCTATAACAATCTAATGCTGATGTATTGATAAATTACCAAAGATATTTGCTTGATTAAATCCAAAGCACACGGGTGACCAAACCAATGGACTTGTCAAAATTGCAGTAGCAACTGAGTAGCGTAATTGAAAGAAGCAAAAGATTATTTTACACCTATTAGAAGGTAGACTACGCAATAAACCATATCACTTCATGACATGAGAAGCCAAAGAGCAGGAAATTCCTTACCTTTGTTTTATCTTACTGACTCGACAAGCAAAAAGCCCTCTTAAACAATTTATTCCTGTAGGCTATATGGGTAACAAAAAATGATGCAAGATCACAACATATTCCCTCCAAATCATTTATAAGAAACAAAGAAGCGATGGTTTGAGTATCAACAGGATAAAGGAAAAATATGGAAAAAGCATATATCAACTAGATCCATAAGAGTGTTTTTCCATATTTGCCAGCAGAAACCAAGAATGATACTGTCTTTTTCATGTCATCGAGCCTTTGTGGTTCATCAGTGTGGTAGAAAATCATATTCTTTTCAGTATTATCCTTATCAAACATTTAAAGAGGTCATGAAACATTGGAACAAGGAGATTCTCATTCTCTTTGGCAATAGATATTTGAAATTTCAAAGCACATCTGCAAACTCTAGTTTGGTGCAATTGTTATTGCATTTGAAAGATTGATAAGTTTAGTGATATCAACAGAAAACATGACTGAGTTTAACTAGTTTTTGTTTATAATCAGTAATGGTGCAGCTTTTCAAAATACACGATAGATTGGATTTTGTGGTGTAGACAGTAGAAAGACCCCAACAAACAGTCCAAATGATTCATAAGAAGCAGATGGAAGACAACAATGACTTGTTACCTCAGCGAGATCTTCGGCTAGGCACTGTAGTTGCCCGGTAAGAGAAGTGACCTGCCTTTGAAGATTTGGTATAAGCTGCTTTGCCTGTTTGAGTTCTGAACCCTGCTTTTCCAAAAGATCCTGTACTTGAGAATTCATAATATCTGGGAACAGTATGGAATTTTTCAGTGACTTAATCTCTTCCCTTTGCTTTAAGCACAAATCCTTAAGTTTCTCAACCTGTCAGTATTATGTCCAAATCAGAAAATGAAGCAAAGAGGCGACATAAGTTCAAAGCATCAGTTATTTCATGTAACCTCAGATGATTCATGTTGAAAATTGCAGGGACGAGAAAAAGGGGACAACTTTGGATTGTTTGTTTTTCTGTTCAAACTTCAACACCACCCCCATAACATGGAAATTCGCAAAAAGAATAGGAATAAACACCATTAAAAAGTTTATCTACAACAAAGACTTGTATAAAACAGATCCACAACATATAAACACATTCAAGTAGAAATCAAGCACAATTCTGGCTCATCAATAAACTGATAATAACATAATTGTGGCATCTTGACCAAGATAATTACATCATTCTTTTAGACTATCAACCCACCTACACCAGATACATTTTATAACAAAAGTGCCATCTTGAACTGGGAATTTTTATGCAAATTTACACCTTCATTATTCTTGAAAACACCCAAATCAAAAGATAAATTCTTTGACTGAAAAAAGACAAAATGTTTGCACCTTAACATAAAATGTAACCAAATTATTCAAAAGGCCACAACTTTCGAACAAATTCAAGAACAAGCTGTTGGTCGAATATTCCATTCAAAGTTAGTCTCCAATTATTAACATGCACAGAGAAAGCTTCCCTCTACAGTTGAGAGAAAGGATTAAAATATCAATAATTATGACAGAATGCAAGATAAAACTGTACAGTGTACAAATATAGCACCACTTTCCTTTTCTCTTCAAGCATCACCAACATACGCATATATTCGATTAGAAAACATGAACAACTCCAACTGATTGATAAACAACAAATGTGCCATCAAAATGCCATCTTGAACAAAATAATTGCAGCATTTTTGAGGTTATAAACCTCCAACACCAAAGACATCGGCTACCACTTTCACGAACTAAGTTATGATGCCAACATACACCTCAATGTTAAAAATCCACATACCAACAAACTAAAATCTTTGAACTAAAAAGCCATAAAGTTTGCATCTTTGCCCAAAATTACCCAAATAATTCAGAAAGTCACAGTTTTTAAACAAATCCCAAGCTGTTTATCAAAATGTTTAAATCAAAGTTAGCCTCTAAATATTAAGCTGCACAGAGAAAAGCTTCCTTTACAAATTATATGCTGTACAGATGGAATACCTCTCGATTTTTCTCCTCAAGCATCAACTTCAGCTCAACAATCTGATCCTCCTGCTCCTTATTCATACTTAACAGCTCCCTCTCACTTCTAAGAACCATTCCTAATGTCCTCGCATTCCCCTTAACATCCGTCAACGCCTTCTTCGTGCTTCCTTCCTCTTTCTTCACTCCACCACCAGCAGCAGAAGAACCTTTAAACAACTTCTTATGCAAAGAACTCAAACCACCGCCCCTTTTCACCGTTTTCTTCAAATCTTCAGCTAAATCCACAGGAATGACCAATTTCAAATCACCCTTTTTCTGCTGCTTCATGGCAGATTTGTGTTCAACAAATTTCTTGACCATCGAGCTGAAATTGGACTGATGGGTAGTTTGAGTAACCCCATTTGAACCTTTCTTGATTTTGATTAGAGCTGTGTTTTGGGTTCTTGGTGTGAGCTCTGTAGAGGAAGAAGGGTCGGATTTTGTGGAAGATCTTGAAGAATCAAAAGATGTTTTACCATAGCGAGATGATGGCTTGATTAAAGACATTGTCGGGGTACTCAAAAAGTTTGATTGTTGGAGAGATTAAGGTTTGAATTTTAGGACAGAGAGAGCATTTTCTGGGATTGTGTGAGAGAGAGGTGAAGAAGAAGATAGTTTGGCGCTGGATGAATTCAAACTTTTGGGAGCGTTTACACAAATTCAAACTTTAAAAATAATACTCCCTCTAATTCAAATTAAGTAAATTATTAAAAAAAAATTAAGTTTTCAAAATAAATAAATTATTCACTTTTTTAAGTGATATATTAAATTTTTTTTAATTTTACTTTTTATTAATTAACTTTCTGAAATTGATTTCCAAGATTTGTTTTCTTAAAAAAAGGTATAATTGGACTTTGACCAAAAATTGATGGTATATCTAATTTGTAAAAAATTTCATGAGCTAGTCATTTTCTCTTTTGTATTAAGTTGATTTTTAGTCAATCTAATTTAAAAGTGATACCATTTTAGGGATTATTTGCACTTTTGTCCCTATTTTGTGCTAGGTTTTATAATAATATCACACAAGTTTTGTTATAATGATTTGAAAGAGTTTTGAGTTTGAGGAATTAATTAGCAAAAGTGTGGGTGCTTCAAATTTACAATATTATCACAAACCTTAATAATAACCAAGTCATATATATATACACACACACATCCTTTGGGCTTGAGTTTAGAAAAGATTATTCTTCTTCAATCTATTATATGCAAATAGAATTGCAACTTTCGAGCGGGAAAAATGAAGATCAGGCACTTGGCAATGTTAACAATGTCTGACTTATAAATCTTGTGTCGGATCCCCATACAGCTCCAGAATTCATGAGTTAACACCCATAGAAAACTACTGAAATCGCTTGTTTCCTGCTCATCGGCCCATAAAATTCTACCAGGCCTCCATAACGTCGTCGGGCCATTTGGGCCTCTTATCTGGCTCATTGCGGACCCACTTGTATGATTTTTTGAGAATCTTGTGCTGGAGCTCACCCAGCCGCAAAATCTGTGGACTAACACCCACAGAAAACTGCCAAAATTGACTTTTTCCTGTTCATCGGCCTATAAAATCTTACCAGGCCTCCGCCAATGTCGCCGGGCCACCTAGGCCTCTTGCCGGGCTCGTTGCAAACCCACTCATATGATTTTTCAGGAATATTACACCGGAGCCCCATGCAGCCCCAGAATCCTTGGGCTAATACTCATAGAAAACTGTCGAAATCACCTGTTTCCTATTTATCGGCCCATAAAATCTTATCAGGCCTCCGCCAATGCCATCGGGTCACCTAGGCCTCTTGCCAGGCTCGTTGTGGACCCACTCATATGATTTATTGGGGAAATTGTGTCGAAGCCCCATGCAGCCCCAAAATCCGTGGACTAACCCCCATACAAAACTACCGCAATCACCTGTTTCCTGTCCATCGGCCCATAAAATCTTACTAGGCCTTCGCCAACGCTGTCGAGCCACCTGGGCCTCTTGCGGGCATTCGTATGATTTTTCGGGACTCTTGCATTGGAGCCCCATACAACCCCAAAATCCGTGGGCTAACATTCACAAAAAACTGTCGAAATCGCCTGTTTCCTGTTCATCGGTGCATAAAATCCTATCAGGCCTCCGCCAATATTGCTAGGATACCTAGGCCTCTTGTCGGGCTCGTTATGGACCCACCCATATAATTTTTTGAGAATCTTACACCGGAACCCCATGCAGCCCCAGAATTCATGGGCTAACACCAACAGAAAACTGTCGAAATCACTTGTTTCTTGTTCATCGGCCTATAAAATCCTACTAGGCCTCCGCCAATGTTATCGAGCCACCCAAGCCTCTTGCTAGGCTCATTGTACACCCACCTATACGATTTTTCGAGAATCTTGCACTAGAGCCTAATGTAGCCCAAGAATTTGTGGGCTAACTTCCACTGAAAACGGTCGAAATCGTCTATTTTCTATTCATTGGTAAATAAAATTCTACCAGGCCTCCGCCAATATTATCGAGCCACCTAGACCTCTTGCCAGATCATTGCATACCCACCTATATGATTTTTCGGGAATCTTACGCTGGAGCCCCATGCAAACCTAGAATTTTTGGGCTAACACCCACAGAAAACTGTCAAAATCGCCTGTTTCTTATTCATCAGCCCATAAAATCCTATCAGGCCTCTACTAACCCGTCGGACCACGTGGTCGTCTTGCTGGGCTCGTTATAAATCTCTCATATAATTTTTTTTAAAATTTTACACCGGAGCCCCAGCCCTAGAATTCGTGGGTTAACACCCACAAAAAACTGTCAAAATCACCTGTTTCCAGTTCATCGGCCCATAAAATCTAACTAGGCCTCCACCAATACCGCCGGGCCACCTGGGCCTTTTGCCGGGCTCGCTGCGGATCCTCCAGTATGATTTTTTGAGAATCTTGCGTCGATGCCCCATACAGCCCTAGAATACGTAGGCTAACACCGATAGAAAACTGCCGAAATTGCTTGTTTCCTATTCATCAGCCCATAAAATCCTATCAGGCCTCTGCCAAACCGTCGGGCAACCCAGACCTCTTGCTAGGCTCGTCACGGAACCTCTCGTATGATTATTTGGGAATCTTGCTTCGAAGCCCGATGCATCCCTAGAATTCGTGGGCTAACACTCACAGAAAACTGTCGAAATTGCCTGTTTCTTGTTCATCGGCCCATAAAATCTTACTATGCCTTCGCCAACACTATTGGGCCACCTGGGCCTCTTGTCGGGCTCATTGCAGATCCACCTGTGTGATTTTTCGAGAATCTTGTGTCGGAGCCCAATGCAGTCCCAGAATTCGTGGGCTAACACCCCAAAAAAATTATCGAAATCACTTGTTTTCTGTTCATCGGCCCATAAAATCTTACCAGGCCTCCTCCAGCACCGTCGGGCCACCTGGGCCTCTTGCTAGGCTCGTTGGGACCAACCCATATGATTTGCGAACCCACTTGATGATTTTTCAGGAATATTGCGTTGGATCCCCATGCAGTGCCAAAATCCGTAGCTAACACCCACAGAAAACTTCCAAAATCTTCGATTTCCTGTTCCTTTGCCCATAAATTCCTACTAGGCGTACCCCGTCGCCGAGCCACTTAGGCCTCTTGCCGGGACCATTGCGAACCCACTCGTACGATTTTTCATTACGTTGGAGCCACATGCAGCGCCAGAATTCATGGGCTAACAATGACAGAAAACAGTTGAAATTACTATTTTCTATTCTTTGGCCCATAAAATCCTACCAGGCATCTTCTGCTGTCGTCGGGCCACCTAGGCCTCTTGCCGGGCTCATTGCGGACCCACTCGTATGATATTTCAAGAAAGTTACGCCAGAGCCCCCTTGCAACACCAGAATCCGTAGGCTAACACCCAAAGAAAATTGGTGAAATCGCCTATTTTCTATTTTTTGGCCCATAAAATCCTACCAAGCGTCCTCTACCGCTGTTAGGCCACCTGGGTCTCTTGCTGGGTTTGTTGCAGACCCACTCATATAATTTTTTGGAAAAGTTACGTCAGAGCCCTCTGTAGCGCCAGAATCCGTAGGCTAAGATAACTGCCAAAATCGTCAGTTTCGTATTCCTTGGCCCATAAAATCCTACTAGGCATCCCCCACCACCGTCGGGCCACCTGGGCCTCTTGTTGGGTTCTTTGCGGAACCACTCATATGATTTTTCAGAAAAGTTGCGCCAAAGCCCCTTGCAGCACCAGAATCCCTGAGCTAACACCCACAGAAAACTTTTGAAATCGTCCGTTTCCTATTTCTTGGCCCATAAAATTCTACCTGGCATCCCTCATCGCCGATAGGCCACTTGGGCCTCTTGCCGGGCTCGTTATGAACCCACTGATATGATTTTTCTAGAAAGTTGCACCGGAGCCCCCTGTAACGCTAGAATCTATGGGCTAGCACCCATAGAAAACTGTCGAAATAACATGTTTCTTATTTCTTAGCCCATAAAATCCTACCAGGTATCCCCCGCCACTGCCAGGCCACCTGCGCTCGTTGTGGACCTACTCGTATGATTTTTCAGGAAAGTTGCGTCGGAGCCCCCTGCAGCGCCAGCATCCGTGGACTATCACCCACAAAAAACTGCTTAAATAGCATGTTTCTTGTTCCTTGGCCCATAAAATCCTAACAAACATCCCTTGCCACCGCCGGGCCACCTGGGCATCTTGTCGGGCTCGTTGCGGACCCACTCATATCACTTTTCAAAAAAATTGCGCTAGAACCCCTTGCAGCGGTAGAATCCGAGGGCTAACACCTACAAAAAACTGTTGAAATCGCTTGTTTCCTATTCCATAGCCATAAAATTCTATCAGGCATCCCCCGCCGCCGCCGAGCAACCTGAGTCTCTGGCCGAGCTAGTTGCAGACCCACCAATATGGATTTTCGAGAAAATTGCATCGGAGCACCCTGCAGCGCCAAAATTCATGTGCTAACACCAATAGAAAACTGTCAAAATCGTATGTTTCTTGTTCCTTGACCCATAAAATCCTATCAGGCGTCTCCCGCCACAGCTAGGCCACCTGGGCCTCTTGCCGCTCTCGTTGCGGACCCACTCGTATGATTTTTCGGAAAAG
This sequence comes from Solanum sejunctum, assembly GCA_025642045.1. Classification (NCBI taxonomy): domain Eukaryota; kingdom Viridiplantae; phylum Streptophyta; class Magnoliopsida; order Solanales; family Solanaceae; genus Solanum; species Solanum sejunctum. The sequence continues at coordinate 5,840,316 of JAOTQJ010000007.1, forward strand.
TTGTGTTGGAACCCCTTGCAGAGTCAGAATCTCAAAGTATTTAAAAATTATTTAAGACTCCACTTGATTGAATATATCAATTAGAGTATTACTTTTTATTTATATCATATTTTATATTACTTTTAATTGCAAATATTATCTTTAGAAAACATTCAAAATTAAGATAACAATTCTTAAAATTTAATTATTTGATAATCTAGTTAGTTTGAGCTTGAAATGTTTTATAAAATGTCTCAAAGAATTGAAATATTTAAATATGGTTGATTTAAATTGAAGTGAATTTGATAAATTAAGAAACAAAAAGTATCTGCAAGAGATAGCCAATAAACTATTACTCCCTCGATCACATTTCAGTTGTCATAGTTCCCATTTTTAGAATCAAACTGTATAAAATTTGACTAACATTTTAAGATATATGTATTAACTTTCGTAAAACAATATGACAACTAAAATGGATCAGAGAAATATGTTTTAAATTAATAGTAACAATAAAAACTTCTTACTTTAAAAAAATAACCCAGTTTGATTTGACACGAAATTTAAAAAAATAAATACTTCAGTTTAAGAGCATCATTGTCTTGCTTCGCAGCTGATTGTCTAGAAGTTGACAGCAGTTTGTTGCCTTCCTTGCCACAAGCTTGGGAGCCATCTGACTTTTGTAGTTCCCAGGTTCTTTGGTTCTGCAGTTGGATAAATCAGTTAAACTCGATCTTATGAACGACTTTATATCTTTCTTTCCCTTAACTTCAGCCCATTTGCCATCTATCCAATCTCTTGAAGTCCTCAGGTTCTTCCTTTGAATCTCCAATAGCATGTTCTCGCCTATTATTGAGAGGGAAAAAGAAACACATTGGGACATCAGGCAATGACAACAAATTAGCCCGAAGCTAGGCCTACTGCTTAAAACTTTTTCCATTGCAGAGTTAGAAAGCCAATTTATGACAATTCTGAGCTTAGACATATGATATGAAGTAAGAAATGAAACTAATTAGAGACTCCAATTTTACATCCATTGGCTATTAAGTTATCCTTACATGAAGTTGCTATGCATCAATCCGATAAGCAAGAATTTCCTTTTATTCCTTGTTTTCTATTTGTATTTTAACATTTTAGGTTTTGGGGTGTGATTTGCCGCTGTTATTTCTTACCTGGGAAGTAAACCTGATGCTGACCGCTTCCACAGACATCAAATTCAGCAACAACACCTTCCCACCACCCGTCAGACCACCATGCATCAACTGCAGCTCCTACTTCAAAAAAATAGTCAGAAGAATCCTCCAGAGGCCAGGGCCGAACTGTGAGGCGTCCTGTGCATCTCATGCCCAACTTATCAGAGCCTGCAACTCTGTAGGAAGGAACCCATTCCTATAAATCAAGCAAAGGTAATGAGGAAACAGAGTGAAAGGAGAATGGACAAGTCAATATACATAAGTAAAGACCATAAGTTATTGTATCTAAACTTGAGTTATAGTCATAGTGATTAAGCTACCTCTAGCTTTTCAGAACCCTCACATTCCTGGATGTCATCATATTGAACTTTTATACGTTTTTGTAAGACCTGTAAGACCTTACACCTGAACCAGCAACCCCTCATGCCACTATCCTGGCAAAGAACCTCTAGGTTGTCACCAACTTCAAAAGACAACTTACATTGAGGCTCTACAAGTGGAATTCCAACCGGTCCTGTGATTGGAAATTTTATGTTTACCATTGGGCAAGTTGGTCGTTTGGCTGTTGCTATCTGGTTACCAGGATTTGGCTTTCTGATACCAGAATGGTCACTCTTGCCGACACTTCTGCTCCCCCTAAGTCCTTGCATTGAAGGATCTTTTCCCATATTACCCTTTGACTTAAGCTGGGCTTGTTGATTGCTTGACATGGTAAATATCATTTGATTATAGTAGCCCTCCAATTCACTCAAAGAGAACGGCATGACCTTGTTGTTTGTGAATTCCCTATAGCACATATAGACACCAGAGAACAAATTTTTGGGGACAAGAGAGATATATTGCTCATAATCTCCGGGAGTCAAAACTGTAGCAAGAGCATCAATACAATCAGGTTGGATCACCTGAACATGAGACGTGATAAGTACTTCTCTGGGGTGTCCCTCAAGCTTTGGAATTACACACTTCACTTCCTGAAAATGTTTGAAACACCGCACCTTAACTCTTTTCTGTCCCTTTTTGTTCTCATAAAAGTCTTCCAAGTAACCTAGATACTGACTTTCTTCTTTGACCGTAACTACCGCAAAGGAATTAACCTGCAGAAACTAAGAGATTACACGAGGAAGGAAAAGAGATACAAGATCAAGAAACTGATTTAATGCTACAGAGTGCTTACAGTTATTGTAGTTCCATTTCTGCTAAAAGAAGGATAATGCGTAAGTTGCTTGGCGCAGGTCCAAGCAGTACCTGACCACAAAATATTTGTTTTTTTTGCTTTCAACTTATTAGGAAGATGTCCCTGGAATAGATATTTTCCCCTTCAGTAACTGTAGTTGAAAAGGTTGAAACTAATTTTTTCAAAAAGTAGATTAAAATATTTGCGACCTCATCAGCTAAGTGACCAGCCATTACAGCACTTCTTCTCCTTTCACTTGTCGGGTATCTACAGGATAAAGGGAAGTCAAATTTACTATAACGTAAAGTAGATTATAGATCAGATAAAAATAATTTATAACAACTAGGCATAGCATTCTTTCTACAGAGATCCAATTGTATACAGCATCAACAACTCAAAAACATAGGCAACTTTGCAACATATAAACCAATTGCAACAATTACACAAGTAGTTGTTTGTGAAGTGGTAGAGATTGTACCGTGTGATGTCACATCCCTAAATGCCCCTTAGACATGACTGGGACCCACTTACACCACCCATCGGGCGAACCAATTATCCGTTCACTAACCCAATTATATAAGCACTTTGAGCAATTACATGCAAGTCTAGCACATTAATAACAATCAATAGATGGAGAATAATAATCCAATGGAACTCCATAATGAATATATTAACTCAATGATTACTCAAAGACTAATTATCTAGCCCAAATCCAACATAAGACCATGGAGCATCTAAAAGAATTAAATGAGTTTAGCTCTCAGGCATGAAACCCCAAGAAAAAGAAGCTATTTGCTATAAAATAGATAGAGATGAAATGACAAACTCCATAACCAGTGCGAAGGCTCCGCTCAGCAACAAAAACGATGCAAACGAATGCGTCAGCCACCAATCTTACCCTCCACAACAGTATCTGCATAGACATGTAGGTAGGTAAGGAGTGAGCTATACATAAATATAACCAATAAGAACCTCAATTAGCTAATTAATACCCCTGGAATAAGTGTTAGAAAAATAAAACCACAAAACAAACACATGAATGATATGCACAAAAATATATTTTATAATATAATGCTCAATAGGCCAAATAAATATTCAAAAAGGAAGCTACATATTTCAACTCAATCCATGTAAAGGAGATAAACCTAGCACCCTGACATTTCCACAGCAGCATATACAATGTCCCAAACATATACCACAATAGCATTTATAATGGCCCTAACATATTACGACAACATATGTATGCCCCTAGTAACTATTTCACGGTAGCAAAGGAAAGATATTTAACGCCCCAACGCCATGGTACTAGAGCATGCCACACCACAAATCACTTATTAAATATTTTTTTATATTCTTCTCGAGATAAACATATATGTGGTTGGTCAAAGACCACCAATTTTGCGAGGCACACACTTGTCCCAACATATGGACCACGCAAACAAAACAACATTTTCAAAGCAAATCTTAAAAGCAAGCACCAAAGCTCAAAGTCTCATTTACCTTGCTAATGACAAGTTCCCCAACCCTGCAATGGATAGACACCAACCAAACAGCCTCCAATAACCTCAATTCTATTCAAAAATATTATGCTAGTCAAGGTCAAGTCTCAATATCCCTAACTTTCAAGCATAGAGCTAAACCTTAACATCTCACACTTAAGCCATAAATTAAAAGGTAAAATATCTCCATGGATGAAACTTAATAGGTGAAAAATCAGTCCAATATATCATCAATCATATTCCAAAATAGTACTCCAACTGCATAAAAACAAATTAAAGTGAAAATCATAAATTTCAGGGAATTAGTGTGCTTAACCAGTTGCTCCAAATAGACGTCATAGTGACTTATACATTAAAATTCTCTAAGAATGCTTAACCTCATATTGCCAAAACATAGAGCTCCAAAAACTGTCAATAAGTCGTTCCTCATGCTAATGAAGTCACTACTTATATTTTTACGTTTACAATCATCTAAGTTACTCGGACTCTTCACTTTCGGTGCTGGACCCGTGTCGAAAGGACATGGGTGTGGGTGTGGGATCCATATACCCGATCTGGTCAATCGATTTTGGATACTTTGAACAAATTCAAGAGAGATTCCAGATTCAATTATTTTTGTAATCAAAACGTAAACTAAGGTGAAGCAGAAGAAAATGGAATACATTGTATATATAAATTTCTATTCCCACTCCCTTTTTTTTTTATCTCTTTTCAGGATTCTCCTCTTTATCGATACTTCTCCTCAAGTTTCACATAATCTCATACTTTAGTTTTTATATCTCTATTTTTAAATATTTGAATTATTTTTAGCCAAATCCTGCATCTCGATCCATATATAGATTTGTATCCCCGAATCTTAAAATTTAGATCATACAGGATCTGACCTCTAGATCCACACCTGTATCAGACATACGCACCCCAGTCCAAGTAACTTAAACGATCATTAATATACTCATATCTCTCTCTTTCATTATTATCCAATCACTACTTAATCCTAATGTCTTCTAGTTAGAAATGTGAAATTTAAACTACATCCCTGAAGAAACCATGGTTTTCCCATAGTAGATTTTAAACTCAATATAAACAATCCAATTTCACTAACCACCAATGATTGTCTAATCTTTTGTCCTTCAATCATTAGCTAATCATTTTTTATGATAAGGGGAACCCGCAACCGCTACCCTTTGGGTGCACACAGGGTAAACCCCCGCTGCTATGCAATAAAACCACATAGAGAGGTAACCCGCACTAGACAAGCCCGGTGCGACGAGCTCAACTCAGAAGGCAAACCACTTGTTTTCGCTAGCAAAGGGTTTCGAACTTGAGACCTCCAAGATGGAAATCCCAAGCCCAAACCATTGGGCCACTCCTAAGGGTTCATTAGCTAATCATTATAAAGGTAAGGGTTAAGATAACTTTCTACAAATTCATGCAACATATATACTGTAAGTCTATAACATATCAACCATCGTAAGTCAAATTTTATGCCAATACCTGAAGCTTATGATCCCTCGAAGTAGTGGTCTATGAAATTCCTCTTTGCCGTCCTTGAACTCAACAAAGCATTCCTCAATGAGTTCATTTATTTTCTCCCAAAAGCTAAGGAATCAATTGCCCTAGTAGGATAATGGGCTTTGGGCTTGGCCCATTCCTTTTAACTCTCTTTATTATTATTATCAGTATTAGTTAAAATTACTAATTAATCCCTCATTAAAATTTCGGTTATTATAGAAAAGAGAGTGTATTATGTAACCTTAGTTACTTAGACTTCTAGAATTTGAATGAGCACATACGCTTTAAATTCTCCATGTGCATATAACCATCAAGAAGAACAAAGAATTCATTGTTGAAATATGGAAACAATATTATGACAACAATTACCAAGCATATTAAACCAAAGGCTAGTATAAATAATCACAAGCTATATTAGAGGGCATAATTCAACAAAATTCAACCACCACTATATTTGATATCGTGAATAACAAGGATCTTATGTTGCCACTAGTTGTTGATAAGTCAATCCCAAAATTCCTCAAGGCAAAATTGTAGATGTGGAAGTACAATTGACTCTTGTGGAGGGATTCAGGCAAAAGGTTGGGTGTCTTGAAATCCACAATATCATCACAAACCATGATAATAGCCAAGCCATTACATAAACAATCAATTGCACAATACCCTGGTTTACAGTTTGAAGGACAAACAAGTTTATGTACATCCTCAACCAGTTGAACCAACAATAAAGGTCAAGTATAGATTGAAAATATATAATCCTCGTGACAATTCTGTCAAATAAGAAATTTTTGGAAATTTGGGTCATTCATGGCATATTTGAGATCCTTCCTCTTAAAGTGAGGTTCAGAGATCAATGTTTTCCCAAAATTTTGTAACACATTTGAAATGAATCAAACTGCCCAAGAAGTTGAAAGGCTTACCCAAAGATTTAGAGAGAATGTACAATACCAGAGCATGCCAACTTCTTGGCCAATTTGTAGAACACATACATATACCAACCTAAAGAGTGTACTCAAATAGTAAGCACCCTCCACTTTCAACCCGAACGCTGTGAGTTCTTGTCACCAAGGAAGCAAAAAAGTGGGAGCTCCTAGGGAGGGGTAGAAAGAAAGAGGAGTGCTTGCCTACAGCTCTATAAGATGCATTTTCCATGTTATTGTCAAAGATCACATTTATAAAGGCAAATCAAGCACCCTTGAGAGTTACTTACAAGTCAGAATTTACGCACAGTGCCAAAATCATTTCATCATTACTGAAAAGAATTCCTAGACACTAGCATTATCACATGTAGATTTGTCAGAAATCAGTTCTTGATATCTGCAAGAAAATCAATAAACCATCGGTTTTTCAATTTAAGCACATCAGTGTGTTGCTTCTCCACTGAGTGTTTAGAAGTTGCCGCCATTTTATTGAATTCAGGTTCTACAAGGTTGGTAGCCAACTGATTTTCACAGATCCAGGTTCTTTGATATTGCACTTGGAAAAATCAGTTAAACTAGAGCTTATGAACAACTTTATATCTTTCTCATCTATCCAATCTCTTGAAGTCCTCAGGTTCTTCCTTTGAATCTCCAATAATATGTTCTCGCCTATTATTGAGAAAAAAAGAACACCTTGGGGCATCAAGCCATGACCAACAACGATCATTCAATATTCCGGACAACAAATTACCCAGAAGCTAGGCCTACTGTTTAAAACTTTTGTCACTGTTGATTTTGAATTCCAACTTATGACAATGTTGACCTTAGGCATATGATTTCAAGTGAGAACTGAAAATAATTAGAGACTCCAATAATACATCAATTGGCTATTGAGCTATTCTTATGTGAAGTTGCTATCCATCAACCAATAAGCAAGAATTCTCCTTCTATTCCTTGCTTTCTATTTCTAATTTTTAACTCTTTAGTTTTTTGGGTGCTCTTTGAGACTGTCATTTCTTACCTGGGAAGTAAACTTGAAGATAACAGCTTCCGCAGACATCAAAACCATCAACAACACCTTCCCACCACCCGTCAGATCACCAAGCATCAACGGCAGCTCCTACTTCAAAAGAAAAGGCTGAAGAAACCTCCAGAGCCTGGGGCCGGATTGTGAGACATCTTGTGCATATCATGCCCAATTATCAGAGCCCGCAACTCTGTTGGAAGGAACCCATTCCTAAAATCAAGCAAAGGTTCTGAGGAAAAGGGGTGCAGGGAGAACGGACAAGTCAATATATGTAAGTAGTATAAGCTATAGTGTATAAATTTAAGTTATAGTCGAAGTGATTATCTCGAGCTTCTCAGGACCATCACAATTCTGGATGTCATCATATTGAACTTCCATACATTTTTGTGATACCTGTAAGATCTTACACTTGAACCAACAGCCTTTCATGCCACTATCGTGGCAAAGAACCTCTAAGTTGTCACCAACTTCAAAAGCCAGCTTATACTGAGGCTCAACAAGCTGAATTCCAACCTGTCCAATGCTTGGAAATTTTATTTTTAACTTCGGGTAAGTTGGTGGTTTGGCTTTTGCTATCTTGTTACCAGCCATTAACACACTTCTCCTTTCACTTCTCAGGGTATCTACAGGATAAGGGAAGTCAGATTTACAATAATGTAAGTAGATTAAAGTTGAGATAAAAATAATTTATAACTATTAGGTTTAGCATTGATTCAACAGAGATCCAATTGTATACAACATCAACAACTCAAAATCATGAGCAACTTTGCAGCTTACAGAAGGAAGTTCAACAACAACAATTCCATAGGCGGCTATGGGGTAATCATAATCTTTATAAGCACATAAGCATTAAATTCTTTACATATATATAAGCATCAAAAAGAAGAAAGAATTCATTGCTGAAATATGGCAACAATATTATGAAATTTAACAATTATATCAAACCAAAATGGCTCTTTAAACTATCTGCGCTTTTTTCATTTGTGAAGTAGCAGTTAGTCAATGCAACTTTCGACGCTCCT
>JAOTQJ010000007.1:5851900-5863222 GCA_025642045.1 Solanum sejunctum
ATTTCTGACCAGGGAAGTAAACCTGAAGATGATCTCTTCCACAGACATCAAATCCAGCGACAACGCCTTCCCACCACCCGTCAGACCACCAAGCATCAACTGTGGCTCCTGCTTCAAAAGAATGATGAGAAGAATCCTCCAAAGGCCGGGGCCGAACTGTGAGGCGTCCTGTGCATCTCACGCTCAATTTATCAGAGGCTGCAACTTTGCTGGAAGGAATCCATTCCTATAAATCAAGCAAAGGTGATGAGAAAACAGGGTGAAGGGATACCGGACCAGTCAATATACAAAAGTAGATAATAAGTTATAGTATATAAACTCAAGTTATAATCATAGTGGTTAAGATACCTCGAGCTTTTCAAGACTATCACAATCCATGATGTCATCATATTGAACTTTCAGACGTTTTTGTGCTACTTGTAGGACCTTACACCTCAACCAACACCCTTTCATGCCACTATCATGGCAAAGGGCCTCTAAGTTGTCACCAACTTCAAATGATGGCTTATGTTGAGGCTCAGCAAGCTGAATTCCTACCGGTCCTATGTCTGGAAATTTTATTTTCAACTTTGGGTATCTTGGTGGTTTGCCTTGTGTTATCCGGTTGCGTGGAACTGACTTTCTGCTACCAGAATGACCACTCTCACTGACACTTCTACTCCCCCCAGGTCCGTGTGTTGAAGAATCTTCTTCGTTTATATTTTGTGAGACCTCATTGGATCTGTGACCAGCCATTGAAGCACTTCTCTTTTCTCTTCTTGGGGTATCTGCCAGATAAGGGAAGTTTAATTACTATAATGTAAAGTAGATTTAAGTTAAGACAAAAATAATATATAACTACTAGTCTTAGCATTCTTTCTACAGAGATCCAATTTTACACAACATCAACAACTCAAAATGATAAGAAACTTGCAGTTTATACAATAATTTACCGGGGATTCAGCTAAAAACAAGGACGCTCAAGGCCTACAATTCCATAGTTGGCTTTGGGGCAGATCAATCAGGCGTAGTCTGGATCTTTATGAGAAGGTAAGCCTTAAACTCTTCATGTGCATATTACCATCAAGAAGAACAAATAAATCATTGCTGAAATATGGCAACAATATTATGAAAACATTTATCAATTACATCAAAAGAAAGGCTAGTATACATTATCCTGAGTTATAACTGGAGGATTTACTTCAAAAAAGTTCAGTTGCCTACATCTCTTTAAAGAAAATCTATTCTAACATTGGCTAGTCATTTATTGGGATTTACATGAACATCAAAGCACAACATAGAACACATGCATCAATGTCAATTAAAAGCAAATAACACAGACGAAGTTGAAAAATGCATCAACTTTTACGAGCTAACCAACATGCAGTATAGCATCAGATTCAGATGCACAAGGTGACTCTGAACAACGGAAGAAAAAGATAAGAAGAAGATCCAATACAGTATACTGCACATTCAACACAGTAGATCTTTACAACATAGAGAGAGAGAATAAAAAAAGAGGAGAAAAGTTTATTGTTAAAGTGAAATTTTAAAATGGTATAATAAGCAAAAGGGCAAAATGCTATTGTTACCTTTTTAAGAAGGATGACTTCATTAATCTTCATCAAAAAAAGAAGGATGACTACATTTAACCCCTTTCTCTCTTAGGATGGAAGTTGAAAAGAGGTGCCCTTGCATGTAAGCAAGGATGCCATCGTATATATTAAAGTCTATGGTACAACTTTAATATATACTGGTAGCTAATGTTCACGAGACTGGTCATAAATATTGTTCTATATTAAGTAATGCTTCAAAAATTAAACAAAACAGTTGAAGTCTGAATAAATAGTAATTTAGGCTTTACGATTGAATGACTCATAATATTATATAAACCACAAACTTGCGTGCTGCACGTTTTTAAGTACAACATACAGGCGACTGTGGTTGGAACAAGGAGCACAAAGTATACTTTCCTTGCAAAAAACAAAGCCTACAGAAGTAATTATTTAGGACGATAAGTTCTCATTTATTCTTCAAACAAGGTCTATCCGTTTCTGTAATACAAAGAACTACTATCAGTACACCACTCTAGGTAAAATCCAGATGCAAAACCAAATTAAAAATTCACCTTGTACCTGAAAATTAAGTCAGGAACAAAAATCACAAAATAAAAACTCGAAATAACTTTGCACCATCTCTCTCTGCTCCATCCCCAAAAAACCCACGGGAGAGAGGCATCTTTATGTAAACAATAATTGCAACATAATTTAGTTTCTTTCCTGTCAAAGCATAAGATTCTTTCATCTACAAACTCATTAACAAAAAAGATTTTTTTTTAATTATTAAATTAGATTAGCAAAACACTGCAGCCAATGAATACTTCACAAAAAGTGAGACTGATATTAACCCATCAAATTGATAAAGTTTGGACGTTCGCAGAACTTGAACATTGTTGCTTTTAGACATGATCATAAGACATATATCTGCCATCTCTAGATTGATAGGGTGTAACCATCAGCCAATAATCTATGACCAACTTCTTCGGGAAATGCTAAATACTAGAAATGAGAGCATTTAATATACATGTACGCCAATAAATACTGCAAACCTCATCTACCTGAAATCTTATACTGCAATATGATCATACATACCAGAAATAGGTGGAGATTTGTGATGCTTTGAAATCAAAAATGTCAGCCATTCCACTACGCGTTTTTTGGTATGCCACTTTTTGTCAGAATTTATGGTACTTGTATGCCCGAAAGCATCCAAATAATCCTCTGAGACAACATATAGCATTTTCCTTGAACTTTGTTCAGTACCTACCACAGCAAGGATCAACTCCCCCGAGGTATCCTTCAAGTAGAAGTGCACAACACGCTGGCCCTTCTCCGAAGAAACAATGTGCTCTTCCCACGAACTAAATACATGACTATCTGTATCCATCCTAATGTCACAGAGAAACAGTTTAGATTAATACCCTCGCCAAAAACACAACCAATCATTGTAAGCTAAAGAGTCATGAGTTGATTGAACTAACAGAAGTGATTGTAACTAAGAACATCAGATACAAAGAATAGATTTTTCTAACAATTAGCACCTGATGATAATATAAACAATGAAAAGACAGCATCAAACCACAATCCCAAAATGAAAGACACAATTTTATTAATCAGAAGATAAACTAACCTTAAATCCAGAATGAAAGACAGAATTTTGCTTAATCAGAAGATAAACTAACCTTAATCCAGAAAACTCTCAAATACAACTTAATTACAAATCTTGACACGGATTTGAATAATGCAGTGTTGATCTTTGATAAAAAGCATCCACTTCTTTACAAGTTTATGGAGAATTTGCTCTCTCTTCTGATGGAAATAAGTGGGGACAAAATGGAACATATTTGGTTTCAAGAGTGGTAGAGAGATTGATGAGCTCTACAGAAAAAAATTGATTCAATTTCACTGTATTGCCACCAATATCATTTTATCCAGCTGATTGGATTCGAATTTCCGGATTCTTCATGAAATTAAATACAAGAACTCATTCAAGATGGAAAGATGCAAAATTGCTTCAAAACAAGTTCTTGATTAAAAAAAAATAAAAATAGAAAACTATTTAACTTGTGAATTCTTTAACAAGTTCTTGATCAAAATTGCATCTGTAAAGATATTTGCACTTCGTAACTTGTGAATTCTTTAAGGTTTGTAAAAAGTTAGGACACTTTATGTATACTGTTCAAAACAAGTTGTTGATCAAAAAAAAAAAAAACTACAAAGAACAATTTTTGTTTTTCAAGAATGACCAAGGAGCAAACTGACTAGCACTTGAAAGTGATCACTTAAAAGCAGCAAAAAGGAATCCGCAATACAAGATAAACAAGTTAAGCACGTAACTAGCACTGACTGACCTCAAAAATAGCAAAAGTTTTTTTCTTTATGGAAAATGTGAGCTTGAGAAAAAGCCATACACTGCTGAGTTGGATCTTCTGTCCACAAGCAGTGGCATGCGGTTAGGGAAAAAACAAGAAAAAGAAGAAAGAGAAGGAGGGAGAAGAAGCCAAACAAGAAAAAGAAGAAAGAGAAGGAGGGAGAAGAAGCCAAATGCCATTGTTGCCAACACAAGTAAAAGGTAGAGCTTTGAGATTTTGTTTGAACTATTAGGATATACTATTAACCGTGTAATTGTATTATAGTAATTGTAGTTTAATCCCTTGTAAAACTATTATATTGATATAACAAAGTCTTGGTTGAAATAGATCATTGTGTATATATGTGTGTCCATTACTTCTACAGTAGATGATTTTGTATATGGAGTATTTTAACTCATACACGAAAGATTAAAATTGTTGATACATATAACAACAACATTACCCCAATGCCTCAAAGGCTCCCGCCCATTGCGGGGTAAGGGGGGGTCGGATGTACGCAGCTTGACCCCTATGTTTAAAAACATAGAGCGACTATTTTCGGATGACCCATGATGAGCGTCGAAAGTTGCATTGACTAACTGCTACTTCACAGTTGAAAGAAGCGCAGACAGTTTAAAGAGCCATTTTCCTTTATTCCATCATACCCCAAAGCCAAAAAATAGTGAATCTTTGGCACCATCCGAGATTGAAGTAGGACAAACATCTTGTTGATCGTATCACAAGATTGAATATAATTTGATCTTGATTATAGGAGTGGTTAAACTCCAACTTCTTGTGCTAGTACATTTTAAATGTATTGAATAGGCCAATCAGAGAAATTTATTTATGTTCTGAATATTTATAAATAAATTCTCTAGTTCATTGCAAGTACTTATACTCTTAATCTTGATATATTTGTTATGATCTATGTGATTTGATTTATTATTTTAATCTATTAAAAGGTGTGGCTTTTTCAATAAGTCAATAAAAGCCTAGTAATTGGATAATGACAAATTACATTAGTGAAATCATAATTAGTTGATAGAACCGTGTCTCAGTCCCGAGTTGAAAACACCCCTCTATGATTGCCTATAAGTTATTCACGTAAGAACCCTGCATGTGGATTTTAAGTGAAATAGTAAAGGATTAATTTAGTCAATAAATTAAATTTTTTTAGAGAATTTAATTCATTAATTGGTGTCGATAATTCTAACACGAGGGTTTAAAATAAGATGTGATGACAGATTTTGAAATTACATCGAGGAGTTCTATTGCAAAACTAGTTTGTAATTTATTGTGATATGATAATTCAATCATTTACGAATTATTATCATAATAGGAAGCCTCTACTAATAAGTCCACGGTCCCTACTGCGTCTGGTTTATTGATCAATTTTAGAGAGTACAAAGAATATTCTGGAAGGAATTTAAATATTGATCTTCCATATATGTCGTTTTAATAGTAAAGATACTATTTGATTAAAAACAAAATATTGTCTCTTAAATAGGGAATAAAAACGTTTGGCTATTATTAGGGTTAAATGGCTATTGATTTAGCTGATTTGAGTAGTCATTAATTGGCCATAATTGACTAAAAAAAATGTTCCTTCATCTTCTTTCCCATCTTTTGTATATCAAAAAGACAAATAGAGGGAGAAAAAAGATGAGATATTATTCTTTTCTTGGGAAAAAACTTGCCCACACAAGTTAGAAAAATTGAGTGAATAACCAGAAAGCTGTAGAAGGTCATGAACCTAGATTTCTTTGTTGAGAACGAATTGTCCAAAAACTTCAAGAGGTATGTTTTCTGAAATTTCTTTGTTTATTATTATTGCATTATCAAAATACTATGTAAGATTATGGTTTTGGAATTGTTCTTTCGCTGTGTATTTTTTACACTCATAGAAAGTGGTAATGGACATACATATATACATAATGATCTATTTAAACCAAGACTTTATCATAGCAATATAAATAGTCTTTACAAGGGATTAAACTAAAAATACTATAATACAATTACATGGTTAATAGTATATTCAAACAATCTCCCACTCACAACCATGCGGCCACAATTTTAACACTCATTCTTCTACATGTTTATCAAAAAGCTTCTGATATAAGCCTTTTGTAAATGGGTCTGCCAAATTGTTCTTCGAATTGATCTTCTAAACTTTCACATCACCCCCTTTGAGTTTATCACGAATCAAGTGATATTTCCTCATGTATTTACTTCTTTTATGGCTATATGGTTCCTTCGAATTTGAAACCATGCCATTGTTATCATAATAGAGTGTGCTTGGTGCTTCAATCGAAGAACTACTCCAAGATCTTTAGGAAGTTCTCGAGCCAAACAGCCTCCTAAGCTGCCTCAGAGGCAGCCACATACTCAGCTTCCATGTTGGAATCAGCGACACAAGATTGCTTGATACTCCTCTATATCACAGCTCTACCTCCCAAAGTAAATACATATCCTAAGGTCGATTTTCTTAAATCTCTATCTGACTGGAAATCTAAATATGTATACCCGATAGGTACAAGATTTCCAGGATGGAAAACAAGCATGTAATCCCTAGTCCTTTTCAGATACTTGATTATATGCTTGACTGTTGTCTAATGTTCTGGCCCAGGTTTAGACTGAAATATGCTAACCATGCCTATAACAAAGCAGATATTTGGTCTAGTACATAACATAGCATACATGAGGCTACCCACAGTAGAAGCATAAGGGGCTGCCTTCATTCTCTCTCTCATCAGTCGTTTTGGGCGACTGGTCCTTTGATAAAGTAATTCCATGTCTAAAAGGAAGAAATCCCTTTTTGAAAGATTGCATGTTAAACCTTATAAGAATAGTGTCAATATAAAGTGCTTGAGACAAGCCAAGTATCCTTTGTTGATGATCTTGCATAAGCTTGATCCCAAGGATATGAGCCGCTTCTCCCAAGTCTTTCATATCGAAACGAGACGACAATCATTCCTTATCTAAATTCAGCATGCTCATATTGTTTCCTATGAGCAAAATGCCATCTACGTACAAAATCAGTGCTACTACGTCTCCCTCCAACTTCTTATAAATGCATGATTTATTTACAAGTTGGTCAAAACTAAAAGTCTTAAATCTTAATCGACTTGTCAAAACAAATGTTTCATGTCCTACGTACTTGCTTCAATCCATAAATAGATCTCTTAAGCTTACAAAACATGTGTTCATTATCACTTTCTATGGAACCTTTTGCTTGTGCCATATAGATGCACTCATCAAGACTTCCGTTTAGAAAAGTCGTCTTGACATCCATTTGCCAAATCTCATAATTGTAATGAGCAGCTATGGATAATAAAATTCTAATGGATTTAAGCATGGCTACTGGTGACACATTTTCCTCATAATCAATTCCTTCTTTTTGAGTATACCTTTTTGCAACAAGCCTAGCCCTAAAAGTTTTCACTTTTCCATCCACACCTCTATTTTTCTTGAAGATCCACCTACAACCAATAGGTTTAACACCCACAGATGGTTCTACAAGATCCCATACTTGATTGGAGTACATAGACTCCATTAGTTGCTCCATAATTCAACATCTTTATCATGTAGTGCTTTAGTGTAATTCAATGGTTCTGTATTAGGCTCTTTAGGGTTTCTATCATAAGATTCTCCCAAGAGCGTAAGCCTTTCAGGCTTTCTAATATGAACTTCTGCATGACATATGGGAGCAACAAGAGGAGAGAAACAAAAACGGAAGCTTTTGAGGGTTGGCTCACACTAAACAAAATATGTTACAATAGTATTAGTCACAGATATTTTGTTCCAAAATTAAACTAAAAAATCCAATACTAAACCCATTTCATGTTCATATCAGGTCAAGAAAGTGCAGGTGAAAAAACCCTAGCAAAATTTGGTTCAATTTATTATAATCGATTAGTTAACATGCCAGTTAACGGTACTCTAAACCGGAAAAACATTATTGCCTTATCATTAATTTGTTCACCATCCATAATAGAAAGCATCAATGTGAGACGTTCATTAGGAGTTGGTAATTCATCTAATTCATTACTATATTTGACATTGTGAATAACAAGGATCTTATAGTTGCCTCTAGTTGAGACATAAGCCAATCCAAAAATTCCTCCGGGCAAAATCGTGGACGTGGTAGCACTATAGATTCTTTTGTAAAAAGATTTCATAGCAACAGGTTGGTGTCTCGAAATCCACATTATTATCACAAACCATGATAATAGCCTCTAACTATGCTGAGTTCAATCAGCTAAGAACTAGCGGACCTCCTTACTTCTTTATCACAAGCTATTAAAAGAACAATTGATTCCACAATACCCTAGTTTAGAGTTTGACCGGAAATCAGGTTTCTGTACATCCTCAACCAGTTGAACAGATGATAAAGGACAAGAAATCCAATCTTTGTGGCACTTATGGAAAGCAAGAAATTTTGGGGAATTTTGGTCATTCTTAGCATATGTGAGATGCTTCATCTTAAAGTAAGGCTGGAAAATCAATGTTTTCCAAAATTTTGTAACAGATTTGAAAACAAAACAAAAAAAAGACCATACAAGTAATTTCTTGAGTATATCAGCAAGTATTTTCTTTGAGAAGTGAACAACTGCGACCTAGATAGGACAACAAACTTGATCATAGTATTCGATATTAGACTATCAACCAAGAGTTTTGAAAAGATGAAACTTTTGATTCCTTCTGTCTACTATCTTACAAAACAATTACTAATAAAATTGAAACTTAAGTAGAGAAAGGGACAGACAAGCAATGTAGTTTTAAGCATTCCCAACATGTTTGACAAAATAACTCATTGAATGCATAAACTAGTGCCTAAATAAATGGAGCCAATAAATTTGACTTTCTACTACAATCAAATACTATAGTAACGACACCAAAACAACAATGTACTTAATGTAGTCCCACAAAGTGGAGTCTAGGAGGGTACAGTGTATGCAACCATTACCCCTATCTCAGAGGTGGGAGGCAGTTTCCAATGAACCATGGCTCAAATACCATAGAAATGTTCACTTAAATGTTCCCACGACGTCCAACACATTTTTTGTTAATTCAAGTAAAATTAAGCACAGGAATTATTTATCTTTTAGCCAGCCAACAAAAATGTGGTTAACAGAAGAACTCACCTCATCAACAACATCCATTTGCTTTGATGGCTTTTGATTTCTTCCTTTGTTGGCAAGTTGCCTTTTGTGTTCGATTTGAATGCATGGGCTATTTTATATTGTTGAGGAAGTGTGTGCGCGGTTCGGGACCTCCCCTCTGAATTACCCATGTACCTATCTCCACAAACACAATTATAAAAACATTACGGGGCGAGTGTTTATATACCGTGTCTGAAATATAATATAATTGAGATTCTGGTAAAAATGGTTAGACTTTATCATATATCTGTCCAAAGAATTTTTCTTGAGGTTTCCTTCTCAAAAAAAATAAAAAATCTTTTGACGTCCTTGTACTCATTATGCCTAGCATTGAATAGACTGGTATTCACCTAATCAAGATCTCAAATCAATGGAGTTTGTTTGGCACCTCCTAAATGGGCATCCAAATTGGATTGAATCCTTTGTCGGGCTATGATTCCCTCAAAGTTGTGGAGTAAGACATTGATTTCTCAATAAGATCAATTTTTTTGATTGTATACGAACATGAACTCTTAAATAAAAAAGGTGATAGAGATATTGAGCTGGGTAAGTTAGCACACTCCGGAAGTCACCGTGATTTTGGTTATTGCAGGCGGTTCAGAGTTGAGAAGGTTAGAAGGGTTATTAGTAGGATGAACAGAGGGGGAGGGCGATCGAACCCAATGAGATTCTGGTAGATTTTTGGAAGAACATGATCAAGGATGGCATAGAGTGGTTGACTAGATTGTTCAATGCTATTATGAAGACTGCCAAGATGCCTGATGAATGGAGGAGTACAATGGTTCCATTGTACAAGAACAAGGGGAATATTCAGAACTGTAACAATTACAGGGGTGTCAAGTTGTTAAGTCACACTATGAAGGTCTGGGAGAGAGTAGTGGAGATGAGGGTGAGAAGAGTAGTGTCTATTTCAGAGAATCGGTATGGATTCATGCTGAGGCGGTCAACTGCTGAAGCTATTTATCTTGTTCGGAGGTTATTGGAGAAATATAGGGAAAGAAAGAAGGACCTTCATATGGTTTTCATTGATCTTGAGAAGGCCTATGACAGAGTTCCAAGGGATGTCCTATGGAGGTGTCTAGAGGTGAAAGGTGTCCCAATGGCATATCTCAGGGTGATAAAAGACATGTACGACAGAGCCAAAACTGGGGTTAAAAACGGTGGGAGGAGACTCAGAATATTTTCCTGTGGAGATGGGACTCCATCAAGGATCTGTGTTGAGCCCTTTCCTGTTTGTCTTGGTGATGGATTAACTGACGCAATCTATCCAGGAGGAGGTTCTATGGTATATGCTATTTGCAGATGACATAGTACTGATTGATAAGACTCGAACTAAAGTTAATGATAGGTTGGAGGCTTGGAGACATGCCTTGGAGTCCAAAGGATTCAAACTCAGCAGGACCAAAATAGAATACTTGGAGTGCAAATTTAGTATTGTGAGGGATGAAGCAGACACTGATGTGAGGCTTGTCACTCAACCTATCCCTAAGAGAAAAAACTTTAAGCATCTAGGGTCCATCATCCAGAGTAGTGGCAATATCAACGATGATGTCACACATCGTATTGGGGCAACATGGACTACATAGAGGCTTGCCTCTGGAGTATTGTGTGACAAGAAGATACCACCTAAACTCAAAGGTAAGTTTTACAGAATGGTGGTTAGACCATTGTCGCTGTATGGGTGGAGTGTTGGCCAATAAAAAATGCACATGTTCAGAAAATGCATGTCACAAAGATAAAGATGTTGAGATGGATGTGTGGCCACACCAGGAGTTATAAGATTAGGAATGAGACCATTCGGGAGAGAAGCAAGACCGGGATGGTTTGGACATGTGCAAAGGAGTACCCATGCTCCTGTTAGAAGGTGCAAGAGGTTGGTTTTAGGAGTTACACAGAGGGGTAGAGGTAGACCGAAGAAGTATTGGGGGGAGATGATCAAACAATACATGGCGAAACTTAATCTCATCGAGGACATGACCTCAGATAAAAGGGAGTGGAATTCGCGAATCAGAGTAGTAGGCTAATTGGTTGGTAGGGTTAGGTGGATGCCTGGCCTTGGGGTATAGTAGGGTAGCAGGAGTAGTCGAGTTTTATATCATGTTTTGTGATTATCTGTCGTATATGTGTTAATTTTATCATATTTACATACTGTCATGTGCTTTCGTTTATTAGTCGCTCTTTCTATTCTCTTTCCTTTCCTCTCCTTTTTGTCATATCTAGTTTATTCTGCTTATGAATTTTTGAGATGAGGGTTCCCAGGAAATAGCCTCT
>JAOTQJ010000007.1:5870536-5887237 GCA_025642045.1 Solanum sejunctum
ATTTCATATTAAGTGAATTGTTGGGTCATTTAACACATATTAAGAAAAAGAAATAAAAATAAAATTTAATCATATTTTTTATTTTTACCCTTTTCAAACTCTACATGCTCATTTAATGCATCATTTATTTCTCATACAAAATTCAATCTTAGAAACTTAATTAATGAAGAGTAAAATTAGGAAAAGTTTCCAACACATCCCTTGAAAAATGAACAATTTACTTATTTTGAAACATCAAAAATTTTCTAACAATTAACTTAATATGAAACAGAAGAAGTACTATATTACTGTCATTTTGTTTATTTATTAAATGATATGTAGTGAATGCCAATTTGCACTTTGATATTGATAAGATAAGAAATAAATTATTTGTTTTCATTAATTAGTGGTGGGAAAGCCAACTAGTGAAGTATGGTATTCATACCTCTACTTCCTTTCCTAGTTCCATTTTTTCGAAAAATGTGTTTAATCGTTTTGGTAAATAGATTTGACTGAGTTTATAAGTTAATTCTTAAACACCTCTTTAAAATAATAAATAAAAAGATAGTATATTTTAATTATATCACTTAATTATAAATCATTTAAATATTTTCCGATGCATAGTATATAATAGTAACTAGGATACAATAGACATGAATAATAAATAATCACTTAAGTTTTTATATTAAATAATTATTTTTAATATATTCGACAAGTAAAAATAACATAGTGGTAATACTTACAAAACTTAAACCAATCATACACCATATTGGATAAGTTCAAATTTTGAGTTTTATGGCTAGTTTTATTTCTAATCGATGAATAGTAATTCTCGACATATTCATGACCTTTCTATTCTAAACTAAATAGAAGTATTACGTATAAAAGTTATGATATTTCATAAATAGTTATTTTAAGACTGAAAAAATATTTATTAATCATCTAATTACTTATTATCAATTTCAACATTTTTATTCAAATATACCATTTTCAGTACTTAGTTTATTGGAAACGTTGTGAAATTTAATTCATTAACTCTGCTATTAAAGTAGCAGTTGGAGTCCAGAAAATTTAGTCACATCGAATAACGAACCCTACGCTTGATATTTTCAACTATACTTATGATAATTAATACTTCAATTTAATTATCATTTGAGAACATTCTTAGTCATGAATACCATGTGAAGTGGATCATACCTTTCACCCTTAATCACAAGTCATTCTCATATTTTGTCATATACATGGGTTCGATCCTTCAAAGACTGTTAAAGCTTTCTTCAAACTTGCTCATGGCTAGATCAATCAATTTTGGGTCAAATAAAAAAAAATTAGAAATTTGACATTTATAATTACGATGAACTATAGTAATCATTCAACAAAAAAACACTACTAATATTAATATATGAGATTAGCGAGAGGTTTTTATTGTTTAGCATAGAAATCATTTTTGGCTCATTCCAATTATAAATTTATTTAAACATCAATCAGACTGAAATTCTATCATGCTTCAAACACGGTATATTAAATGAAAATATAAATAACGGAGAAGTATTTTTATTTGTTTATTTATTTATTGTAGTGAGAAAAGTTGAAGAGGCCAAAAGGCAGAGATTGAACACCATTTGGCAAATCTGAACTGAAATTGGACCTTAATTAATTGTGGTCACGAGTGAAGTCTGATATACACACATCTCCAAGGTCAAATATGGCTCTTGGATTTGTGTAATTTACAATAATAATTAACCTTTAATGTTTTTTCTTTTTTTTTTGAGAAAAAAAAAGAGAAAACATTTAAAGTTGCTGGTCATGAATTTTTAACGTTATTTTATTAAAAGGATAAAATTTTAAATTTAATAAGTTTTGATTTTTGACCTTACAAGATTTGCCTATAAGACAAATGAGAGTCGCAAGTCCATAATTATTGCTCATTTTCAAGATCATTGAACGTAATTTTCTGCTTGGATTTAGCTTTGATGTTCTTGAGATAACAAATCTACTTCATATTTTTTGGAAGAAACTTTGAATGTTTATATCATAGTCGGTCAAATTTTTTTGTTTATTTCTTTTTAGTTGATGTATAAAAATCATACATGTTTATGCACTATTTTGTATTCATATATTATACATTTATCAATTATTTTTTAATTTAAGCAGTTAAATGTGTGGCTATTAAGATAAATTGTTCCAAGCATGAACGCTTCTCCAAGTTAATTATAATGTCATCCCGAATATTTATTTAACATAGATGCATATAATATTAAACATTATAATAAAGTTTTTACAAATAGTAGGGTGATAAAGCGTGAAGAAATTTTTAAAGTGAACTAAAACATTACAAGTTTAAGATCGTTTGAAACCTTCCTAATAATACAAAAGTAAATCATTTTTATAAAACATGCTCGTTTCGTTCTATTTATCGATAGAAGGTTGTGCAATATTATAAATTTAAAGTTGATCAGGCCATAAAAATGTACCAATTGCAAATTTTCTTTTTTCCTCCAAAGTACCATTAAAGTTCAAGAATCCATATTGGTTGAGAAGAATATCCAATTTCCATTCTTCCATCTTCTCATAATCTCCCTTCTTGTATCTTGGATAATGAAGTGGCATCTGAAATTTTTTTATTTTTTTCTCTATTTTTTGCACTTTTTCTTCACTTGAATTGTTGCCATGTCCTAAAACTATAGTGCATGCTGATTGAAAAAATTGGTTCAAAGACATTTTTCTTAGTTAGAAGTAATTATAAGATAATTTTCTGAAATTTAATTTGGGCATAGATGATGAAATGATCGAGATTGAGATTATATAGACAAATGGATCATTAATTTAAGCAATAAATTCAGGGATATATAATAATATATTATTTGGGAATAATTAGAATCCCGTACGATACTCAAGGAAATAAAATAAAAAAAGGTTGTAGTTACATACATTGCCACTCATCGATGTAATATCAGATTACTTAAAAAATATTTATATATTAATAAGTTACACCAAAAACTAATTTGTAATTTTAAAAATAAAAGAAAATATTTATTATAATAGGTAAAAGTAATCTATAATATACAAATATTGTTGATATTTGTAATCTTTACACTGATGATGATTTACATATATAACATAAACAATAACAACGAGAATATATCTAGTGGAATCTTATAAGTGAAGTATGAGAAGGTTAAACTGCATGCAAATCTTATCACTACTTCATAAAGATAAAGTGACAAAAAACTCTTATCTCAAAAATCAAATCTCACAAGCAGAATACATATGTAACTTAAAATCTTTGAAGAAGGTTTATAGTAAGCTATTTGAAGCTAATAATATTGTTACCTGGCACATGAATGATTAAAATATTTATTGGTAATGTAAGGCTAGTCACTTTCAATTGAAGAAATAACAGCAATATTTCAATTTTTATTTAATTGCGTGATGTTTGGAAAAAATTCAATGATTGTTATCCCAGTTGAGAACTTAAATAACAAGTTAAAATAAAAGAATTAGAGTATTGATTAACATAAATGATAAGGTACTTGTTGATTAATTAATTTTTATTTTCAAAGGTTCTAGTTTAATGATTTAGAACTTTCTCGGATCAATAATTGAGTTAACATTCGAGAATTGTATAATTTAAAAGAATGAAGAAAAATAGTTTTTGTTTTTCGAATTGCATTTGGACGTGAATATAAATTAGAGTTATTTTTAAATTTTTGTGAGTGATCTGAAGTGATTTTTTTTTTATAGATTATTTTTTTTTGTCATATCTATTTAATAAATCAATTTTTTTTCTCTTATAATTCATGAACCTTTTAACATATGATTTAAAATATTTTTTGGCAAACTACAAATCTTATGAATGGACATCAGACATGGTTTATAATCTATTTTGGCAAATCGAAAATTTTATGAGAAAATTTTAGATCCAAGAGAAGATTTAGTAAATTGTTACAAACATTAGACGATAAATGTAACATTTTGTCTGTAAAACTGAAAAATATATGGACAAATGCTAAAATGGGCCTCAAGGGATTATTTTGAACTTTTGGGGCTGATTCTAATTGGGCTCTCAGGGAGAGGGGAATGGTTGGGCTATGTTATTTTGAACTTAAACTGTTGATTGGTGTCGACTTCCTATCTGTGTAATTTCTTGTTTTTGTTTATGATGATCATGTTGGGTGAAAAGTAGTTTTAGAGGAGCTGAAAATGCGAGCTAGTGGAATTCAGGTATGAATCAAACTTTTCCCCAATCAATCACTTTTGGTTCAAATTACAGTTATCAACTACAACTTACACTTATAAATCATATTTTTCGATCTTAACTTGAAATCCAACTTAAAAATTAAATCACACTCATCAAACTTCAACTTACCTATCGCATTTATAAAAATTACTATTTAAAACCAAATTTATTAACCCGATTTAACAGTATCTATTGTGACTTACACTTGAGACATTAAAAGACACATATGCACATCAACACCTACTACAAATTAATAATGTTGCCTTATTGTTGTATTAGTCTAAACTCTATTCAATAAGAAAACGATGTACTTATATTGGAGGAATATGTGGCATTTTGCATATATTCAACCAGATTAATTATCAACAAAAGAACAATTACATTTTAAAAAAAAAAATCAAGAGAAAAGAAAACAAACTTATTTATATGTGGAATAAATAATTGTAAGATTTTAGGACAAAATATATATTGATATGAGACAATATCTACAACTAAATACAAAATATATGCAATCCTAAATTTTATTTTAAAATTAATATTCTTATTTCATTAATTAAGCGAAGTCTAAATTTGTTGAGAACTATAAATATATCAATGGTGTTGATGGAGAGAAGAAGGGAAATAAACAAATTACTTATTAGCAAATAAAAATAACAATCATTATCATATCACAATTCACCTACTCAACAAAATGATCCAAAAATTTATATATTAAAAATAATTTTACAGCTTATTTTGTGACCACATTTGATGTCACTTTCATAAACATAAATTTTGCTTCCATTAAGCCAAATGGATGTACTAACTTATAAAGTTAATCACATTAATTCCTTAATCAATTAATCCCCATTTGAATATATTGAATCTTATTGCTAGTTTTAATTTTTTTAATTAAACACTTCAATCAACAAATACTTTGACTATTTAAATACCACACATTTATATTTGTCTTGTAATTCATTATTTTTATTCTAAGGTAAGTAGGAAAAAGAAGTCTTTCCTTTGTCGTCTTACCAAAATAAATCATGTATAATTAGAAATATGCCATTTATATGCCAAGTGCCATCCAACTAGCACAAAGCTTAGTATGCATTTTCTTTCTTTTATTTTTAAATAAGACTTTTTTTTAAAGTATTTGTATATTTTATTATCTTTAAATCTCATGAGACTATATTAAATACATGTTCTTGTAGTGTTTTTCGATTAGGTCATTTATACTTGAAAGCAAAGATGAGTTAGGGGGGTTAATCTTTCAATAAAAAACTTTTATTCCTTAAACTTGGAATATTTTTTTATTATTATTATACTTTTAAGCCACTTCTCATGTTTGAACCAATTTCCCTCCAATTTTTGTGCCATCAATGCCTCATTTTCTTGGTGTTTTACCAATAAGTACTTGTTATTAAGTTCACCAAAACCCAATGTTTTAAGGAGTGTTTAACGCTCAAGCAATTGCTTAGTGTTAAGTAAGAGGTTTTATCAAAGAAAACATCATAGCTAATCCAAGCTATACTTCTTTCTCTTCTACTTACCCCCACGTCATTTTTTCATCTGATATTTGCAATTTACTATTTCAACTAATTTAAATTTGCGTGATATAGAACTCATCAAGAAAGTTGAGCTCACGAAATTTTTTTCATTTTCAGAACTCAAAACTCGATATTTTAAAATTATGAGACTTGGTCACCTACCAATCTTCTTCTGCTTAATCAAAACTTCACAAGGCAGATTCTCCAGACAAGGGTAGGAAAACTTAACTTTTTGTTCTCTAGCTAATACCAATTGTATTTCTTATTTTTTTACTTTAATTTGACTATATTTTCTAATTATAAAATGCCACCTAGCTAGCTTTCTCCATTTTCCTATTTTTCTTTTTGGCTCTATATATGAAAAAAAACAACCTTCATGAATAATATTTGATAACAAAACCATACTATATATATATATATGTGTAATATTTTTTTTAATAATAGAAACGTTAAGAATCGGTCTACTAACTTTATTTTTAGTAATGGAGTTGTTTGTTAAAAGAAAAAGAAATTATTGGAATATGTCAAAGCTAATTTTTTAATTTGTTTTTTTTAAAATATCATTATACATATTAAGGCATAAAAATTGACGTCTATGAGTTTGAGACTGTAGTTCTTTTAATTTACAAGGTGTTCAAAATCAATTATTGATACACATTCAATGAACTTTTTTTTAAAATATAAAAGCATTTGGACCAAAGTTACTCGTCCAGTCAAATTCTATGCTGAGCCGGCTATTAATTATTTGTTGTTATTTTGCAGGGAGATTGCTTCATAGAAAAAGGACTCCATTTTTTGCGGCCAATTTTGCTTATAAGTAATGGAACTCTTTTAATTACCTTTCATTCTCCTATATATATATCACCACTTTCTTTCCTTAAACGTCCTCAATATTTTTAACCACTACTCATTTTATATATAAATATTAGTTGCACTAGCAAGCAATAAGACAGAAAAAATAAACTGGAAAAATGGCAGGATTTGATGAATTTGGAGACGAACATCATTATTTTGATGGCCATCATACTGATCCTGTTGTCTTTGAACTCAATAATTTGCACAACCAAATCAAAGGTAATTTTATTTCCTCCTTTTTTTTTTACCCCTCGACTATGTAATTCTTAATTTTGAATATATTTTTCAGATAAGGATAGAGAACTTGGAGCAGCACAAAGTGAAATAAAGGCTTTGAAAGCAACAGATGCTCTCAAAGACAAAGCACTTGAAGAGGTACTTTAATGAATAATGATTAGTTAACTTTATAGCATGTAAGTTGTAACAATAAAATTATATAGTCGTAAATTACTCTAAACTTACTTGATAATTCAATTCCCTTTTTTTCATACAGCTTGGAAGTAAAGTTCAAAGATTGGAAGAAAAACTGAAAATAAGTGAAGATCTTCTTGAACAAAAGGTTTGTCATTTTATATATTTTCCTTGGTTTAGTTCAGAAAGCAGTATTAACCTATATTGCTCGATGTGTGTTGGATTCTCCAAAAGTAATGTATATTTGGCGAGGATACGATAAATAATTTTGGAGAGTCCGAGCAATAAACATACTTAAAAAGGTCCTAAATTGTTTTTGGTGCTGATCAAATATTGCAGAATCTTGATATCAAGAATCTCAGTGATGAGAAGAGAGAAGCTCTGGCTGCACAATATGCTGCTGAATCAACTCTTAGAAGAGTGTATGCAGACCAGAAGGACGATGACTCGCCTCCTATCAATTCCATTATTGCTCCTCTTGAAGCAGAGATTAAGATGTATAAGAACGAGGTATGACCGTATGTATATTCAGTCAAACTTATGTATAACAATTCTCCGCTGTAACAACATTTTACTATAACTAACGGCAAAGTTTTGTAGGACCATTTTTCATGTTATGTTATATCTTATGTTCTCTATAACCTCGTCTTGCTACAATAGCCAGAAAACATCTGAACAAAAATCGTTGTTATAGAGAAGTTTGACTGTGTTAAATTTTGTTTTGGAAATTTTCTTTTTTTTGTTCTGTCTTGTGTAGCCATTAACTTGTTTTATTCAGATTGCAGCATTACAGGAAGATATAAGAGCTTTGGAAAGACAAAACAAGTCAAAAGAAGCAGCATTGCTAGAGGCTGAAAGGATACTAAAAAGTGCTTTAGAAAGAGCTCTAATAGTTGAAGAAGTTCAAAATCAGAACTTTGAGCTGAGAAGACAAATTGAAATCTGCCAGGCATGAATTATAAAACCAGAATATAACAACTTGTGTTGCTCGGACTCTTCAAAAATATCAATGGGTTGTGCTGGATTCTCCAACAATAGTGCATTTTTGGAGGATCCAACACAGGTGCAACGATATTTTTGGAGAATTCGAACAGAACTTAATAGATAGTATAAACAGTTAAGAAATACGATCTAGAGATGAAGAAGAAGAAAGAACAGAAGAAGGAGAAAGAACTGATTTCTAGAGAGAAGACAGAGAAAGTCTGTTTAGAGAGAGAGAGAGTATATCGTGGTAACGCCCAATGATAAACTTTATGGTGATAGGGTTATATATATATTAATGATATCCGGATATTTACAATTATACAGAATATAATATCAGGCTCCACAACCTAAACATAAACATGAATTGCTCCTCATCTGCATGCAGGAGGAACACAAAATACTTGATAAGGAGAACCGTCAAAAGATTTTAGAAGTTGAAAGGCTTACCCAAACAATTAAAGAGCTTGAAGAGGCAATTCTTGCTGGAGGAGCAGCTGCTAATAAGATTCGCGACTGTCAAAGACAAATTTCTGAACTACAAGTAAACAAAATGTGAAAACAATCCATCAAAGTCACAGAACTTAGTTACTCTTGATCAACTAATTGGAGCTTTTCATGAACATGTAGGAGGAGAAGAGGACATTGGAAAGAGAACTAGCAAGACTCAAGATTTCAGCAAATCGAGTAGCAACAGTCGTGGCAAACGAGTGGAAAGATGAGAATGACAAAGTCATGCCTGTTAAACAATGGCTAGAAGAGAGAAAGCTTTTGCAGGTCAGTAGAAGAATACAGTAATAAGTCTGATCAAATGAGTTAACTACTCAATTTCTTTGAATAATTTTGTGTATTTGGATTATAGGCAGAGATGCAACGACTAAGAGACAAGCTCGTGATATCAGAGAGAACTGCTAAGGCTGAAGCACAAATCAAAGTGAGATTTTGTGTTTACATAATACAATCAAACCTCTCTATAACAACATTGTTTGATCAATGATGTAGCTAAATGCTGTTACAGAGAACATATAGAACGACATAACATGAAAGATTGGTTCTTATACAGATGTGTGACTATATATCCTGACATTTTAGTATCTCATCAGTTAAACATATTCCTATAGGACAAGCTAAAATTGAGGCTCAGGACTTTGGAAGAAGGGCTAAAGCAAGCAACAAGTGTCTCTGTCATTCCTAATGGATCGCCAAAACCGCAAAAGACTAATCATTTGTTTAGTATTTTGTCGACCAATGCTGGACTGAAAAAGAGATCAATGTCTCAACCAAGGGCTTCTACCATCAGAAAAAGTTCTGAGCAGCAAAGTTTACAGAAAAAAACGGATAATGCTTCGAAGAAATCTAACAAGGAAGGCTCTGGAGATAGCTTGGTGAAGAAGAGCCTGTGGACTTGTCCAAATAAGGTTGTTGACAATGCTGAAAAGGAAAATGCTAACGGGTACATCTACAGCAACGAAATGACAGATGCAAAGAAAACCAACAGGGAAGAGAATAAGAACACTGGAAGCAACGAGAGCAATGATAAAGATATGGTATCAGGAATTTTGTACGATAGGCTTCAGAAAGAGGTGCTGTGTTTGAGGAAATTCTGTGAGGCAAAAGAGTCTGCTTTGAACGCTAAAGATAAAGAAATCAAGGTAAACTATCATGCCTTTTCACCATCAAATACACAACAGAAATATCAGAATTGCTTTCAATCTTTTTTCTTTTTGTATTTTCCAGATGCTAATGAAGAAGATTGAGACATTAAACAAAGCCATAGAAGTTGAATCTAGGAAAATGAAGAAAGAATCAGCTATAAGAGAGAAAGATTCAGAAACAGCAACGAAGACCGATGACAATGCTAGGAGCAGAAACTCATTAACAAGGTCTGCATTTCCTCTCTTCTTTTTTACACTTTGTATGTTGAGATCAAATCACTCATCCAAATATGTTACTTCATTTTGTTCTGCAGCTCCGTCAGGGTCAAAACATTTTGAAGAAGATACATTCATTGGTAGGAAAAGATCGATCAGATTCCTTTGTTCATCAGTGTGATATATTCTTAGAATAGTGGTATGTACAAAGTGCATTTGAGTTGAGTGGCTACAGAATAAACTTGTGATTAGTTTGTGAAGTGAGAACTAATTCAATCATATTTTGGCGAGTGATTCCGTATTGTTATTAATTCTCGTTGATTCGTTTTGCCTGTATCCTTCTTTGATAAGATGTAACTGTTTGAATATCACATTACTCATACTGAAAGTGCAATACATGTATTCAAGTTCCTGAAATTTGTATTATTTTTTCTGTTCATATAAAATGCTACAATCAACATTTCACATTTTAGGGCCTGTAATAGAAGTAAAGTAAACAACAGTAGAAGAAAGTGAAGCTTCATAATTTAACTCATGGATGGAAGATAAAAATGGCCACCCTTCTTGATAACTCCTCTACAGCATTAACAATGTCTTGAACTCAAATAAGTTGAGGTTGACTATATGAATCCTTACATGCTGATATTATGCAAAACAAAAAATTGCTACAAGCTCTCAACCTAATGTGAAGATTCATCGTTAATTGTCTAGTTTTACGTTGGCTATCAGCATACTACCACCCTCTTTCTGGCTTGAGACAGGCAATGTGAGCAAGCTCATGCTGGTCCCCGGTGGAGTTTCTTAATGTCATCTCTCTCCGAAAAGACATTTTAGTATGTTCCTTTTGTCCATGTACAATGTTCGAGATCGGAAAAAATGGTGCTGGTTTAACAGCTACACCAGACATTCTTATGAACTTTCTCTAATAACTCTACTACTCTGGAATTGTATCTAAACATGGCCTCCATTTCGTAATTCTTCTTCTTCTTCTTTTTCCCCTGTAGGATCGAATGTTTTTACCAGATTGGAGATCTTTAACATTGTTCAAAAAGATCTCCAGCCGTTCTTTCGTCAATACAATCTTGACTCTCTGGCTCTTGCAATTATCACGGCGATAATAAACCTCCGCCGAAGTCATCTTCTGGACTTGCTGGGAGCAAATGGCCGTCTTCTCCAGCAATTCATCTTTTTCCTCGAAACTCATAACTCTTTCTTTCTGTATGTTAATGCAGTTCCCCATGATTTATTATTTGCATGTACATTAGGACTAATGAATAGCTGTTCTATATATACAGCTGCTATAGACAAAGAAACGTGCAGGCAACCTCCATTTTTGGTCTAAAAAAGCATTTTACAGTTTGCAGCACCCTGCATTATTAATTAGTATTAAAGCATAACATGGAAGTCAAAACTCTTCAATTATTTAATCATCTAAGACTATTTTAAGGCACCGTCGGATTTGAATATTGTTACTCCATTATTTCAGAAAGTCAAGAGGGGTGCATCATTCACTATACATTGCACCCTATGGCCCGTACAGAGTCAACTCCTTAAGTCGGTACCTAATTAAGACCAATGTACAGGTTCTCCATATTTAAGAAATTCATCAAATATCCTGGCTTGAACTCAGCCTAAGATGATGAAAAGAGGAAAATAATCATCATTTGGACAATGTACAATACTCAGGGTCGAGCTGCTGACCACACTAACTTGTAACTAAGCAAGCTCAACGCGGCTGAATTATCTTGATGATGCATTCATAGGCCTTAGCTCTTAGAGTTGTGTGCATCAGAAGGTGAAAAATAGATATTCAGGAGAAGATGTAGAGAATATCAGGCTACCTCAAATTATAATGCTGAAAAGGAGAGAAGGTATAACAAATGGACCTTGTTCATGAGTTCAAGCCTAAGTATATATGAATGACTGATTCCTTGGTTTATTAAGTTAATTAATAACAGAGCCAAAATGTTCATTAACATTGTGACAACATATATCAAGGATACTTGAGTTTCGTGGCTAAACTAGCTAGTAGCAGGGAAAACGAAACATCCAATTACATGTAGTGATATTCAGTCCTTCACAATATTACACAATGTTCACTTCCCACAAATTCAGATTAGCAGTCCACTTTTCGTTAGGACAAGCAGCTCTGAATTTCCTAAACGTATGCTTGTTATCTTGGTCAGGACAACTAGCTCTGAATGGAGATGGTAGATCTTGTTATGGAGAAAGAGTAAGTGATAGCCTAGGAAGAGGAAAAGGAAGCTACATTGGATAACAGAGGGACGGAAGGGAAAAAGATGGGGTAGGTGTAGGAGTACTCCAGATAGTCAGGTAGAGCTCTAAGAGGTTGAATCAGGAGATCTGGTGCTGCTCGTCTTGATTTTGGTGTAACCAGAGTAGTCAGTGCTGCTCAAATCGTGGATGAATCAAATGCAGATCAGATTTTCTTCCCCCAATAAAGCAAAAACTACAGGAAAACTGAACAAAGTATTTAATCACCAGTGCCCTCCAGTATACAATGTACTATGGTCCTCTTTATCTCTAATACTAATTTTCTTGAGCAATTTAACTGTTGATATTAACTTCAAGAAGTATGTGCACTGGTAAAAACAATGCTTACAATAAAGGTCACACTTCTGTTAAGTCATTACAACCATATATTAAGAAGAGATATCATCATCATCCACTCTGTTTATTCAATACACTTATCTTTACTCCAATAAAATGAAAAACAGTGACTTTGGTGTCACAGGAAACGTTTTCCACAGCTTGATTTAGTGTTCTATGCAAGATATGGTTACAGTAAAATCCAAATGTTAATATGATATCTCATTCATTTTTCCTCAAATTCCTTTTCTATTGCTAATTGCAAGAGATACACTTGGATAGCTAGTAGCTACTGGACTC
Source organism: Solanum sejunctum (assembly GCA_025642045.1). Taxonomy (NCBI): domain Eukaryota; kingdom Viridiplantae; phylum Streptophyta; class Magnoliopsida; order Solanales; family Solanaceae; genus Solanum; species Solanum sejunctum. Next base: position 5,883,313 of record JAOTQJ010000007.1, read on the forward strand.
AAAATCCAAAACTCCCCATCTAGAAACAAGAGGTATCCTAACCAATGAAACAAAATCTCTGTAGCACAAGAATCATCAAGGCCAGAGAGCAAAGAACCCTAAGTCACTGCTAAACAGCAACCACCTCTTCAGCACGTCTAGACTCCAACCATGATGTAGCTGCAACCTTTGTAGTCAAAAACCACCCAGCCTTATCAGGTGCCTCATGGAATGGAGCGTTTAATTCCTTAAGGTGCGACTCAAATACACCTGCCAGTCCTTTCTCGGAATATTTATGTTTTCCATGTCCTGTGTTGATTCCAAGCAATGATGGGAACTCTTCCCCATTTTCAAGTGCTTTGTTCAAGTCATTCATCCAGATGTGCAATGCTGTTAAAGCTGCCCCAAGTGAGAGGCTCTTCAAATGTAAAGACCATTGAGTTGCAGTTCGAGACATAATATCAGTATAGATGTTGAGAGTTAGCCCAACATCTAACAACTCACAAGCTCTCTCCAACTGGTTAAGGTTGACACATATGTCAATCAAACAGTTACAATAAGCTTTCCGAACATCTGTAGTTACAGAATCCAAAAGTTCAGCAGCATGTTTCTTAAAAGCCCATTCTTCTTCAACTACCTCTTCATCCACCAGGAGTTTCACCACGTAGCCAAGCTTCGGATTTGCCCTCTCAATGCAGATAGTTAGCTTATGAAGGTCTTCCTTTGCCGTTTGTGTCAACACATTAAGAAGACAACCTGTAAATCGCTCATCTGCAGAAAATCCAAATTCTGACAGCCTATCGAACGTTCTTACAACATCATCTGTCCGACCTGCTTTCCCATAACACTGAATAAGTGAGGTCAACACAAAGATATTCGGATCAAACCCTGCTTCCATCATCTCATTCAATGTGGATTCTGCCTCCGAGACCTTCCCACTACAAGAGTATATGGTGATTAGCGAAGAGTACGTCCAGCTGTCAGGTTGGCAAGTTCCTGAGGCGGAGCCTTTCATCTCCTCAAAAATGTTAACGGCCTCATCCGTAAGTCCGACATCAGCACACATTGACAAAAGGGTATTATATAGGACCACACTCAGCTCCAATCCCTTCTCCTTCATTTCTTTATAGATTTTAAGAGCATCTTCACTATAACGAGCCCTGCCATAAGCCCGGATGAGTGAAGCATAGGTACCCCAACTTGGCTGAAAACCGTTGCTTAGCATTTCCCAATAGATGTTCTTTGCCTGCCATGGCCTCCTAGCTCTTCCCATAGCATCCAACAAACTGTTATACACAGTCATGTTAGGCTTTACACCAAGCGCTTTCATTTCCTCATACACATTCAAGCACCCATCAAAATTTCCTGCAGCCCCATAAATCCTAATCAGAGTCGCAAACGTTACAGCATCTATACGCCATTTCTCTGTCCTTGCACGATCATACAAATTCAATGCCATATCTACATTCCCAGCCTTACCATAAGAATCAATCATCACAGAGTAGGTGACATCATCAGGTTCACACCCAAAAGATGGCAACTTTTCAAACCATTCTATAGCTTTTTCAGGTAAATTACACTGCCTAGCACAACTAATAATAGTCGAGAAGGTAACATTATCAGGCTTTACCCCTCTCTCAAGCATTTCATCAAACACCTTCTCTACTCTATCAAAATCCTTATTTTTCCTCAAAACCTTCAACGTCACATTATATATAATCACCTCTTTGCTGAATTGCAATCTCTGTTGAAAATACTTCAAAGCAAGCAACGCAGTTTCAGCATTTGACATGTTATTCAAAGTCACAACAGCATCTTGCTCTACTATTTTGTCACCCAAATCAGCTAAAACATTAAAGACATCTTCTTCTACGGGTTTACAAGAATCCAAAGACTCGGACACTTTCATTAGAGAAGCATACCTGAAATCGTAAGACTTTCGCTTCAGCTCAGAAGCTCGGGGGCTTTTGGGGTTGACCCAAAGCTTGCTTTTTGAGGAAGAAACCGCTTTTCTATCCTCGTATTGAGAATTATTGGGATTTGAGACCTGGGATTGTTCTTGCAGTGAAACTTGGGTCATTCGGATACAAGATTTGGAGTGAAGTTTGAGGGGAAAAGTGAATTTTTGGGGAGAAGTGAAGCTGCAGAAGATGTTGGATTCATAGAGAGGAGATAGTGTAGACGCCATTTTCTGGGAGCAAAGCTTTAGCCTTGACGCCTTATCAACTATGGTGTTTGAGAAAATGGGAGAGGTGAATTTGATCAAAAGGATGAATAACATATTGCCCCTTAAAAGTTTAGGATTTTGAACAGTTTAACCCCCTGAACTTTTGAATAGTTATTTGAAAACTATTTTCAAGTAAATGTGCATTCCCCATTTTTTTCTTGATAAATTTTGTTCTTTTAATATCATTGTGAATTTGGTTCATAGGATTTTTATTTGAAACGTTTTCATAATTCAGTCGTAGATGATAGAATTATCAAATATTTGACTTTATTGAACTCTATCTTTAATTTACTATAAGTCTGAAAAATAAAAAAAAGATGTGCACGAATAATATATTCAGACGTAAAATGATTAAATAAAGGAACTCTTGAGCATTTGGTGAACTTGGACGTGAAGTCATCTGATGGAAAACTATATTCACACTTGAAAATTCAAGTATGTTTAATCAAACTTGTCAATTTTCTTTAAGTGATGCACAAATTGAAATTAGACAGATTTTTCAATTGACATGGTCGACTATTTTGAGAAATTACACCACTAGTGAAGGTTGAAAATTGGCAATTTATTTCTCAGGGCGTTGCAACAATTTGGTTGACAACTTTTATTCAACAACAATAACAACATTACCCCAATGCCTCAAAGGCTCCCGCCCATTGCGAGGTAAGGGGGGTCGAATGTACGCAATTGAGAGAAGCGCGACTGTTTCCGAATGACCCATGATGAGCGTCGAAAGTTACATTAACTAATTGCTACTTCATAATTGAAAGAAGCGCAGATAGTTTAAAGAGTCATTTTGTTTTATTTCATCATATTCCAAAGTCAAAAAATATTAAATCTTGGCTCCATCCGAGATTGATGGAAAGACAACTTTTATTCAATTTTACAAAAAGAGAAAAAAAAAAAAGGATACATATACATTATTTTTTCATCCATAGCAATCTGAAAAAAAAAAAGGACAGCCAAATTAATAGGAGCCCACATTAATGAGCCCAGAGAATTAGGCCAGCTTACATAATTGAGCAGCCTGTGGCATTTTCATCACATCTGCTCACATAACATGTTTGCCAGCTTACATAATTGAGCAGCCTGTGGCATTTTCATCACATCTGCTCACATAACATGTTGGCCCATAGCTATATCCATAGTAATGGTAACACGGGGGCGGTGGGACTGGTCTTCCGTACCATTGATAACATGGGCCCCCGGTATGCCCTTCGTAGCACTGTACACAACAATATCCTGGTGGAGGTTGTGGGCATTCTTGAATTAGCATTGGCATTACACATACTGGCACTGGTGGTGGCAATGGAGGTTTAGGTGGTGGTGGCGATGGAGGTTTAGGAGATTTTTTAGGTTCAGATGGAGGCTCTTTGATTTCAATACTCTTGATTACTCCACATCCTTTGCTACACAATTTGTCACGAAGTTTTTCAGGATCGCAGCAAACAACAGAGATCGTGACTGTATTATTCTTCTCATCATAAACTTGGTTTCTAATTTCTATTGCCCAAAAAAATTTGGCACCACCAAAAAAAAAGGAAAAAAAATAAATTAATTCTTATTCATGTCACAATATTGAAGAATTCAAGAAAAAGAGACTTACGAGGGAATTTACAGAGAATTTTTTTGACCTTTTTGTAGAAGCTACAACATTGAAGATCAACCTTGAGTACCATGATGGTGGTCTGACAATTAAACAATAAATCAAAGTAAATTATG
>JAOTQJ010000007.1:5908616-5924982 GCA_025642045.1 Solanum sejunctum
TAATTATAAATTCATAACATCATCATCTACAAACAAAATTAAAAAAATCAACTTACTTAATACAAAGGTTAAATTAGATCATTATTAAATGCAAATGACTTACTAACTGATTGGAGTTACAAATGATTCTTTAAAACCATACAATCGCTAAATACAACAATCAGAATACGACAAAAGCATACCATCCAAATGATTTTCTTTCATAATGACTAAACTCTTTTCAATGGTTAAAATTGTGTTTGACTTGAGTTAATATTTAAATATAAAAGTTTAGAAGTATTAAATTATTAATATAATAAAACTTTAATTTTCCGGTACACCACGATTTCGAGACCCTTACACCATGAACCGAACCGTAGAATTTAAGTTTCCAAAAAAAAGAACCGAAATAGAACCAAAGAATCAAAAAACCGACATCAAAAAACCAAATTAGTTCAATTCGGTTTAATTTTTTAATTTTTTAATATTTTGCCCACTCCTACTTCTTATATTGTGATTGAGAACCTAATGCCCAAAAAATCTAAGAATTCCTCCACAAATTAAGTTTTTCAACGGGAGTTAGGATCTAAAATCGTACAAAAAGGCACAATCGATAAGCTATATTTCAATATTTATGTACTACCATTTGTTCATAACGAGGAAGTTAATGATAGACGAAAGATGTTATCATTCAAAAAAGTCTTCCTACTTTTGAGTTAAAGTAACCTTCATATATAAGCATACTATTGAAAACATATGTACCAATAAGTATTCTGCATCCTAGGTAAATTGACATAAGCTTGTGAATTATGAACTAATTTATATTAACATTATATATAACTAGCTAGTTAATTAGATATTGATTCATAGTAAAATATCTATCTATCTATCTATCTATCTATCTATCTATATATATATATATATTTCATAATCCAAAAGAAATGTCAAAATAAAAGTTACAAATTTTTTTAAATTCAACTTATATTATAGCTTCGCCAAGAATTTATAATAAAAATATATCAAACATAATTCTTTTTATTGGAACTATGATCAACAGCAGAGCCAACATATGTAATGAATATTTCTAACTTAAAAAATAAATATTTCTTAGTTAAATTTTCGACACTGTATTGCTTGTTATAATCAACATACACGAAGTTTTTTTTATTCTAATGTTCAAACAAGAAATTATAAATAAGTATAATGGTAGGCTAATGACAATTCTTTTTCTCAAACATTTGTAGTTCATTTTTTTTTCATTTTCCATTTTCCATTGTATCAAACACTTGTAGTCCATTCAATAACAAAAAAAGTACATAGTGGAGCACTATTTTCAGAAATCTACTATGACGTGTTCGAACATGAGTGAACTTGTAACACTACTTACCATGTTTTTATTCTGTGGGTCCCAAAAGGTGAGTAAAACACGTGCTTCTCTTTACGCGTGTCATAGTTATCGGTCAATCCAACGTTGAAAACCCAGTTCATTAAATATACTCCTATTACATTGTTGACGCCGTTCATTTCTCCGTCACTTTACACGTCGGATCGCATTCCTACGTGGTACTGTTAGTGGGTCCCAGATGAAGAACCACGTGTACAACGTAGTAGCTTTTTTGTCGGAACGGGTAAAGAGTGTGTCAGTACCGATATGGCACGTGATAATCACGTGCTAGCTCAAGTCCCACTTTTCTCCATCTTTTTACTTTATTCGTTTATATACCATTGAAAATGCCACCACTTTTCTGAAAAAGTCAAATTAAAATATTAATTGATGATCAAAAAGAAAAGAAACAGCAGAAATAGTTCCTGGCTCATATAGGTGTGTTATCTACTCTTCATTTCAGTTTTTCCGTTTATTGAAAAGTCTTCTTTTGGGGCGTATATAGCTTGTGTATTGAATAATGAAAGGATATTTTGTACTTAATTAATTTCATTAATCTTTTGTACTTAATTAATTTCTCAACTTTATTTGGATGAATGTCAATTGATATTTTAATCATATTTTTTATAAAATGAACATATTTAAATATATATGAGGGTGAACGACAATCGATATTTCGATTAAATTCCTTAAAAATGTCCATATTTAAATATGAGTGTAGAACAACATCGGTCAATATTTTGATTAAATTCCTTAAAAACTATCCATATTTAAACATGCGTGCACGTGAGCATCGATTGATATTACGATCAAATTTCTTAAGAAACGTGTGTATATAACCGAGCATGGGAGTGAGCACGAATCAATATTTCGATCAGATTTCTTTAAAAAATGAGTGTATTTGAATGTACGTGCAGGTGAAATCGCTCGATATTTTGATGTAATTCTTTTTAAAAACGTGTGTATTTAAGTGTGCACGCAGGGAGCATAGTTGATATTTCAAACTGATTCATCAAAGAACGTGCAAATTTAAATGCGTGTGCGGATGAATGTCGGTCGACTTTTTGATCAAATTTCTTAAAAGAAATGTGCACATTTAAACGTGCGTACGGTTTTCCCTACATGCGGTTGACGTTTATGGCAGAACAACATTTATTTGAAGAGTGGTAACGACACCCCTTTATTAAAAAATTAAATCATTTAGTTAGGTAAAAATATCTTCTTTATGTGCATATACATTATAAATTGACATTTTTTGACTACGTTGCGTAATTTTTCTTCTTAGATTTTGGTTAAGAAATGAAAGCAACTAACATTGAACAAATTTCTTGTTTTTTCATACTATTATTATTATTATAGTAGTTCTTAGATTGAAGTTGCATTTGATTACAGTATAATTGAGCTAGCATGGGGATTAGGAATAAGTTTATAATTAAGTGGTGTTTAATTATTATTACTTTTTGTGTACTCTAGGTATGCAAGACCATACGGAGGCACAGTCGTACAGAAATTCTACAAGCTTAAATTATTGTTGAACCCACAAAACACTCCCAAATAATACTATAATATCTTATAATATATATTATATATATTGAATCTTGTATAAATGTTGTTCCAAGACAAAGACATTAAGGTCTCACAAGTCACTAGTTTCCAAGAACATATTCATATACTTGTTGTAAATAATTGAATTCATTTAATTTATCCTTTCAAATCACTGATTTAAGTCAATGGTCCTTTTTAACTTTATTGGAGACTTGAGTATTTTGAAAAAAATTACAAACGAAAGCAACAACGTACCAATGCAACTTCATAATCAGAGTCATAGAAAGGATACATATATCTAACTTTATCTTACAGAGCTTCATAAAAATTATAATTTATAACTAAAATTAAAATTTTATTATTATTCTGTGTCGCTTTTCTTCCTCTCTTTTTTCTTTCTCCTCTTTCTTTTTTCTCTCTATAATTTCTTGTTACCTCTCTCCTTTCTTTTTTTTCTCTATAATTTTTTATTAGATATACAATTACATATATTTAATTATTTTGACAAATATGCATAGTCAATTCGATCAATATACGTATACAATGTGTCTCTCTCCACTCTCTGTCCTTTTTCGCTCACCTCTTTCCTCTTTCTCCCGATTCCACTTTCCAAATATACAAATAAATTATATATTAGTTACACATATATAATTATTTAACAAATATATACATATAATTAGATAAATATACATATACAATTCGCCTTTCTCCTCTCTCTCAATGTCGCTTGTCTCTCTTCTCCACTCCTGGTCACATAGCCTAGGTGATATTGTGTAATTACGTAAAATATACCTAATTGATTATATTAAATTTTAAGTTTAAACTATTTACAAAAATAAGAATATTTTAATATTATAATTATATAGTATATAATAAATATATGTATACTGTAACTAACTTTGTCTTCTTACAGGCTTTATATAACGACATCAAAGTACAGAGCATTTGTCAGAGTATTAGCTCTTCAAAGTAACACTTCCAATGTCTACAAAAACCTCAGTCCAACCACCACCACTCTCCACCACCGCCGACGGCGGCGGCAGAAAGCTTAATGGAGATACAACCTCCGACGACGACAGATGTCCGGTGGAGGAAGTAGCTCTAGTAGTGCCGGAAACCGACGACCCGAGTCTACCTGTAATGACATTCCGGGCATGGTTCCTCGGATTGTCCTCTTGCACAATCTTGATTTTCCTCAATACTTTCTTTATTTACAGAACTCAGCCATTAACAATTTCAGCTATTTTAATGCAAATTGCTGTTCTTCCAATTGGGAAATTTATGGCTGCTACACTTCCCAAGAGGAATTTTGCTCTTTTTGGGAGATGGGGTTCTTTTAGTTTGAATCCAGGCCCATTTAACATCAAAGAGCATGTTGTTATTACTGTTATGGCGAATTGTGGAGTTTCTGTTGGAGGTGGTGATGCTTATTCAATTGGAGCTATTACTGTTATGAGAGCTTATTATAAACAGAGTGTCGGCTTCCTCTGTTCTCTTATTATTGTATTGACAACTCAGGTACTTTTTTTAAGCTTCTTTGATCTGAAGTTTACGCTTAGTTTCTATTGAGTTTTGTTTCTTGAATGGTTGGAATAGTGGTGAAGCCTTCATTAAATTGATTTAAAATATGAAGAATTACACACACAAAGATAATAAAAGTGGGTTCAACATTCATTTTTATTCACATATATATAAAGTAGTTTTAGTTATGTAGAACCAGTGTAATTTTTCGCCGAAGGGCTTCTGCCTGGCTCTGCCGCTAGTTTGAGGTAAGAGGGATACGGTCTACGTATATCCTACCAAATAGCATTTTGTGGAAGTATATTGGATATGTTGTTGTTGCAAGCTTGAAGTGTTTGATTTAAGTTTGAGTTCGTCAGTAGAAAACAAAACAAAAAAGAGATAGGGGAAAGCGTTGAAGGTAAGCATATTGTTTGAAACTTTAGTGCAAGTAGGCATTGGACATAAAAACTGTGATATTTGAGGGGAAAAAAGTAATATTCGGAAAAAAGTTGAGATATTTGGTTATCGAGCTATATTTGGACATGCATTTAACATGAAAAAAGGTTGAATTTTTGTCAGTGGAAGAAATAGAATTCACTTATAGAACTGATCAAGATCAGTTTTTCCAACTTGAAACTCGTCTTCAAATTCTTTTTCCTCTCAAAATCAGCTCAATGTATGTAAAACAGTGTTTTGATTTATTTATTTATTGAAAAAAAGTGAAAATTTTGTATGAAAAACAGGCTCTAATATCTTTGTCTTGAAGTTTCTGTCTTTGTTCTTATTATTTGAATTTCATGCATTTGGTATAGAGGAAAGTTTTACACTTGGGACAATTTTTTTGGATAATTTTCCAGTGTTTGGTTGCTATGAATGTATTCAACATAGATTAACATGAAGATGATAGCATTTGTGACACTTTTGAGCACTAGAGGTTGACTATAGCGTTTGATAGTTGAAGAATTTGATATTTGTAATGGTACGTGACAGTAGTGAACAAACAAGAAAGTCATTTTTTCTGTTTTCATGTAAATCCTTTCGTTTGAAGAAAACATTTTCCACAATCTAGGGTGACCAAACATTGAATAATTTTATCTACAAAAATGATTTACAGGAGAACATTTTCCGTGACAAATCTGGAAATAATTTAATTTGATAATTATGTATTTTGTGCAGATACTGGGGTATGGATGGGCGGGAATGTTGAGGAGATACCTAGTTGATCCTGTGGATATGTGGTGGCCGTCAAACCTTGCTCAAGTTTCTCTATTCAGGTTCGACTGATCACGTTTGCAACTATGTTATGGCTGTCCTTTTGTCTAAACAAAATTTTGTGCCTTTTCAAATCCGACAAAAAAAGTAGTGACCAAATTCCGCAATTTAAATGTCATTTTGTTGTTTGTGTTTTTATCTTTGTATATATGACTTTCTTATAACAGGGCACTTCATGAAAAGGAACCAAAAACAGGAAGCTTGTCAAGGATGCGGTTTTTCCTTATATTTATGGCTGCAAGCTTTGCATACTACACTTTCCCAGGCTATCTATTTCCGATTTTGACCTTCTTCTCATGGGTCTGTTGGGCGTGGCCTCACAGCATCACAGCTCAACAAATTGGCTCGGGATATCATGGCCTCGGTGTGGGTGCTTTTACCCTTGATTGGGCTGGCATATCAGCTTATCATGGCAGTCCACTAGTGACACCGTGGTCCTCGATTCTAAATGTTGCTGTTGGATTTATCATGTTCATATACATCATTATTCCTATATGTTACTGGAAGTACAACACTTTTGATGCTCGAAAGTTTCCTATCTTTTCAAATCAATTGTTCACAGCAAGCGGGCAAAAGTACGATACAACTAAAATCTTGACTCCACAATTCGATCTCAACATTGCTGCTTATGAAAAGTACAGCAAGCTCTACCTCAGTCCTTTGTTTGCCCTCTCAATCGGATCTGGATTTGCAAGGTTTACAGCTACCCTCACACATGTTGCATTATTTCACGGCAGGTTAGCCTCTCATAAAGCTTTATATACTCGTATCTTGTCATTTTCTTTCTCAGAACTTGTCACTTATTCTTAAAAAATGAACTGAGATTCGTTGAAGTTTGCTAGGAGTTATGTAAAGCAATTTAAATGGCATGTCTTCTTAAAGAATGAAATAGTGGGTTCGGTTGATTTCTGAGGTGGTCACTCATGTGATAGTTATTATTATATCAAATAGTCACCCTCCTTCTAGATTCCAAATTTTCTCAACGAAGAAAAAGACTTTTTGAGATGATTACACTAATATTTGAGTAATCATATGAGAAATCAACTTGAGAAATAGCTCAAATGGATTTGTGAACTGACAATCTGTTTCATTTCAACTTGGATAGTGATATTTGGAAGCAAAGTAGATCAGCTGTGAAGAATGTCAAATTGGACATTCATGCAAAACTGATGAAGAGTTACAAGCAAGTCCCTCAGTGGTGGTTCCTTGTATTATTGATAGGTAGCATAGTCCTATCACTTCTGATGTGTTTTGTGTGGAAAGAAGACGTGCAGCTACCGTGGTGGGGCATGTTGTTTGCGTTTGGTCTTGCTTTTATTGTTACTCTCCCTATAGGAGTCATTCAAGCGACTACCAATCAGGTGATCAAAGCTTTGTTTAATTTCCCATAATCTTGCCTTGTTTTTTTGGCCTTACGAAAGTTTGATTCGCTGACATATTAGTTGTTATTGCTTTGCAGCAACCTGGATATGACATAATTGCACAGTTCATAATTGGTTATATCCTCCCAGGGAAACCAATCGCGAACTTGCTTTTCAAAATATATGGCCGGACAAGTACTGTTCATGCTCTCTCCTTTTTAGCGGATCTTAAACTTGGTCACTATATGAAAATCCCTCCGCGATGCATGTACACTGCTCAGGTTAGTAACTTCTTTCTCTGTTCGAACAAATAAAACGTTTGCAAGGATGTCATAGTTTCCAATTTATTTCTCGTGTTCCAGCTCGTGGGGACACTGGTTGCTGGTACAATCAACCTTGCTGTAGCATGGTGGATGCTAGGAAGCATCGAGAACATTTGTGACGTTGAGGCTCTTCATCCTGACAGCCCATGGACCTGTCCTAAATTCCGAGTGACCTTTGATGCATCTGTGATATGGGGTCTGATTGGACCACAACGGTTATTTGGTCCTGGAGGATTATACAGGAACTTGGTATGGTTATTCCTCATAGGTGCATTGCTACCGGTGCCTATTTGGGTGTTAAGCAAAATCTTCCCAGAAAAGAAATGGATCCCATTGATCAACATACCTGTTATATCATATGGTTTTGCGGGAATGCCTCCAGCCACACCAACAAACATTGCTAGCTGGCTTATAACGGGTATGATATTCAACTATTTCGTGTTCAAATACAGAAAAGAGTGGTGGAAGAAATACAACTATGTTCTGTCAGCCGCGTTGGATGCTGGAACAGCTTTTATGGGTGTTTTATTGTTTTTCGCGTTGCAAAACGAAGGTAAAAACTTGAAATGGTGGGGAACAGAGTTAGATCATTGTCCCTTAGCAACTTGTCCAACAGCCCCTGGGATTATAGTGAAAGATTGTCCAGTTTTCAAGTAGGCCTAACTGCAAGAATGACTGCTCCTAAGCATTGTTGATGTAATTTTGATAGTTTTTGCTACTGTTCAACTAATATATATATATATATATATATTGTTATCAGAGTTTCAAATCAATGCTAAACAAATAAAAACGAATTTTAAAAACTAGTAACTTTTATTAAACTCCATTTTGGCCAACAAAGAAAGATATATAAGGTAGTTGGTCAAAACCAACCCCACCAAAACTTCCCAGAATAATTTACTATTGAACTCCATTTGGGTCAACAAAGAAAGAATTAACGTAGATAGTTGGTCAAAACCAATCCCACCAAAACTTCCCATTTTGGTTTTATTTATTTTATTTATGTGATTCATTCAACTAATAAATTCAGTCACAACTGTTTTGTAATTTGTTTTCTTTCCTTCCAATACCAATAAAATAGTTGACCAAAATTACAATTAATGGTGGGCTTGCTTTATATCTTTACTAAATCTTAATTGTTTTCTATTACATTAATATATCAAAATAATCTAACGCAATTTTTATATTATCATAACATTTAAAACAATATCCACATATTATACTCCACAAGACATTATAATAGAAAAAGTTAACTAGATATATGATGTAGAATTTCGACAGATATTTATTAAGCTTTTAGGATTCATTTATTTGAGGAACAAGTTATAATGAGATTAATTATTTTACAATTTTATTCTAACTAAATATGAGATTAAATTATTTTTTCAATTACCACGGACTTAATTATTCCTTCTCCTTTGTACAAACATGCCCATAGAGAAATAATATTGCTTGTGTACCAATATAGGTGCTGATAAGATTAGGCTACCAAACCTGACGGTTAATCTTCCAACTTTTTTTTTATATGAAAATCAAATTAAAGGAATTTATATATAATTGAGATATTAGCTACCCTTTCCATATATACACACATTAATTGGTCATATTTAGAAACACAAAATTAAGGATGATCCAAGAAAGTACTGTGATATTATTCTGCTTATTTGTAATTGTGCCAATATGTTGTGCAATTTATAATCCATTAATAGAACTTTCAAGCAGAGAAGAATTGGCAAAGATAGCTGGTTATGGTGAAGAAAAACTCTCTACTGTTTTCCTTCATGGTACTATTCTTTGTGGTGATCACACTCCACATCCAGTTCAAGGTTTCTACTTTTTCTTCATCTTCAATTTTTTTTTAATAATATCTATCGTATATTTGGTCAAAACTGATTATTATAGAAAAATCTGACTGTATTAATGTGATAATCAGGTGCAACAGTAGTAGTATTTTGCAGAAATAGTGGGTCTGGTCGGGTGAGGAGATCATCATGGGCCAAAAATAGAACAGACGAAAGTGGAGAGTTCATAATAGATGTCCCTTCTCATCTCCATGCTAATATTCATCAATGCCATATCCAAATTCTTCATCTTCCAAAGGACTACTCACTTTGTCATCGTTCTTTTACAAAAAGTAAACCATTCACACTAACATCATCCAATATTGGCATTCGTGTTTACACGACCCCAACAATTTATCTGACCCCTAAAGCTAGCTCATAAGTATAATCCACACCAAGATCGATGAAGAAGAAGACACAATTCCATGAGATGGCGCTTTAGTCACAAGCATTGAGTTGTGTGCTTATGATGTTAAATTTTTATCAATGTATAATTTTGTGTAGCTTCTAATTAAGTGTGTTGGTACGGGAAAAAAAGTGAACTTTTGTGTGTATGTTATGTGATAAATCTTTTTATTATAATGTCAAAAATGTGACTAGTAAACGTTATTTGCATGAAAGGAGGTATAGAGGAAGGAAAAATGTCAAATAATTTTACTACAAGGGATAAAGTGATATTTATTAAAAACTATGTCATATTCATGACCCTCATAAGACTTGTTAATTAAGTACGAAGGGGATACTTAATTACCACTTTAATACAATCTTTAATGGTACTTGCAACCACCCATTGCTATAGTCATCAAGGATTCTGTTGCATTTCTATTTTCTTCTCAAAAATAATTAACGTAATTCAACTGATTAATAGTAAATTACTTCTCAAGCTGCTAACTCTCATTTTCAGTAAAGAAAAAGTACTCATGTACCCACAATTTTAAATTGATAATTTGAAGTAGCAAATGCTAATAAGTATTTGTTATCTTTCTTATTGTATATATAAATTATTCAAAAATTTATCTACTAGACACCTCTCTGGAAGGAAATAGTAGCAGTAGACTATACAACAACATATACCAACACACAGATGTAGAAATAATGTGTATATATATATTTGTGTTTTACTATTGTAGATTTTTGTTTTTTTAATAGTTTAAAATCTTAACTGGAAAAGACTTTCAATATTGTACAAAGCCACTTGCCGCTATTCATGAAATCAATCATTGAAACTTAAACATAGTGATTTAGGTAACCTTTGAGTAATGGAAAAGTCTATTTTCTCCCCAAGAAATGAAGAATTGTACAAACAGAAAAGTGAGGACATAAAATGATGTGACTCAATGACCCTTTAAGGTCCACTGGACCCAAACCCCATGAAACTAATCCATCATTGGGCCACCACTCTGTTGCTGCCATTAATTGGTTGTTCGCATTAGAATTATACGAATAATAAAAATTAGTTTAAAAGATAAAAAATTTATGTGAATAAATAAATATGTACTAGTTAATTAGTCAATATAATTATAGTTTGAATTAATTATTACTCACGATAAATATCTAGTTATAATTACAGTTTGAATTTTGTATAATTAGCGCAATTTATATAAACATTATGTGTGATTATATAAAAATTATATGCGAATTAATTATATAAAAAAATATACAAATATTGTGAATTGCATAACGAATTATACAAACGTTGTGCACGAATTGTATAATGAAGTTTACAAACGCTATACAAAAACTGCAAATTATATAGCGAATTATACAAACATATATAAATATTGCGCAAATTATATAAATATTGTTATAACTATAGTTATAAAATTTAACTATAAAAATTATAGCTATAAAATATAATTAAAATATTTTTAAATAATTAAAAATTCCTCTTTAGATTTATATGTCTTACTTATTTTGCGTTCTTTAATTTTAATTTACTTGTGATACATTCAAAATCATAAAGTTAGAAAATATGGATACCACATTCAACATATTCTTTTTTTTAAGTGAAAGTCGGACAAAATATTGAAATGACTAATATCATTAGTCATAATAGCATATTGTGAAAAATACAAAAGCTAACATAGTTCCAAACTCGTTGGATTGCAAAAAGTATCAATTTTCACCTTTCGTTTTTCTTTTTCCCCTCTCTTACTGCTAGTATTTTTAATAATTATTATTTGCTGGTGTGTTCCTCACTTCACTCATCAGCACTCACTCTAATCTGAAATCTAATCTTCCCTTTGATTCATTATCCATAAACATAATGTTTTTTCAATATTAACTGTGATGTCATAAAGGAGTAGTGGGTAAAGCGTGTTTATATAGTTGCACACACTTTTTTTTTTCACAAAAGGAATCTCTTTTTTGTAGATTCCGAGTAGGTTCTTTTCTGGGTTTTGTTTAAAAAATACATAACTTTAATGGGGAACGTTAATGGAAGAGAAGAAATTGGCCAATCTGGTGTTGATGGTGTTGGAGTTCAAGAAACTATGGATGCTCGAGATGGTGAGTTTATGGGTCAATCTCCACCTTCAAGTCCCAGGGCTTCTCAGTCTCCATTGATGTTTCGACCTCAGGTTAGTTCTTGACAAAAAAAAGAAAGAAAAAGTGAAAGGGATATGTTTCTTTGTTTTCTTTTTGGCTGATTTTTGTATTGGGTTGTTTGTTTGGATGTGAAGTTTTGATCTTTTGGGTGATTTGTGTAGATTTATGCTGGACAGATTTGTACTTTGAGGTTAGTGGTTAGATCTAAAGAAAGGTTATTACTTGAACAATTTTGATCTTTTCTGGGGAATTATCAAATTTGTTTTGTGATCAGTTAATATAAAGTATAGTGATTGTTACCTCCCATAATGGAATTCAGAATTTGAATTTGAAGAGTTTTACAGCAATCTGAAAATTGGGAAGTGTTGCCTTTTGTATATATTGGAGGATGATAAAAAATATAGGGGCCAAAAATGGAAAAACAAATGGCTTTAGGAAATTCTTGTTAAGCATTAATAGCAAGAAAGGTTACATCTATGTATGTAGTGTTTATTCCTCATCAGAAATTGGTTCAGGATGTTGATCTTATAGGCCGGGGGGTTTCTCTTTGAGAGGATGTGAATTTGTTTTTTTTGAATGTTTTGCCCCAGATGCCGGTGGTCCCTTTACAAAGACCCGAAGAGTTGCATATTCCAAACCCTTCGTGGATGCAAGCTACCTCAGGGTACGAAGACTTGAATGATGAGCAAGGAGTTCCCACACTGATATCATGGACATATGATGGCAAAGAAGTTGCTGTGGAGGGCTCATGGGATAATTGGAAATCAAGGTTTGTAAGAATGAGTTCATTCATCCACGTTTTACATTGAAAAAGACAGTTCTCAACTTTTTGGGCTACAAGTTTGCACGTTGACTCGGAAAAATTAAAATTCTCTGTCTCAGGAACCCTTTGCAAAGATCTGGGAAAGATTTCACCATTTTGAAGGTGCTTCGTTCTGGAGTTTACCAGTATAGGTTTATAATTGATGGACAATGGAGGTGTTCCCCCGACTTGCCATGCATCCAGGATGAAGCAGGGAATACTTATAATATTTTGGATGTGAAGGTACATTTGTCATCTCAAAATTATCTCTATCCATTTTCTCTCAAGGATTTTATTGAATTCCAGGCCTAGTGTATATTGTATTTTCCTATTGTAAGGATCAAAATAAGTATAGAAGAAACTGGACGTCCAATAGGGATTAGCTAATATACACACAATATGGATACACTATCAAAATTTAAGTACATATTGTGAGCCTTTGAGATTGTCCGTGCACTGCCTCAGTTGATATGCCTATGTGAACATAAATATGAGTCAGATTAACTACCTTGTCAAACCAAGAAGAGTATAATCTTTATTTGTTGTGCAACTGCAAGATATTAGTTTTTGAAATGAAGTTTTGGCTTGTGAACAGTGAACACTGTAAGGGAGTTGAGTTACAATCATGTGAGTCATTTTTCTAATGAGTTGTGTCCTTGATTCGTTCACTGCAAATTCTTCTATTTTCCTCCTTTTCTACTCTACTGTCTATTCACAACACTTGCAATTGTGCTTTATGCGTGCAAGCAAAATTGCGAAAACTGTTCTCTTTTATTTTTAAAAATGCATTTACTCCACTTCTCATCAGAAGCATACAAGATTCAGCCAGTGATGAATTTAATCACCTTACATGCTATTTTACTGCTGTTAATCTTCAGACACTACTTAGTTTCTTTAAACTCATGTGGACTTAGCAAAGAGTTGAATACAGTGAAAGCAAAAGATCTGAAAATGTCTTAAAAGTAAATACGATAAAAAAACATATACTGAAACATATATGCATATCTTTTTTGGGCTTTTGGTGTAGACCAGAAGTCAAAACTCAGTGGATAGGATTTTAGATTTTCTCAGCTTCCTATTTTAATGTGAAGGGACTGAGTCTATTTGTAATTTTGGCACAATCGTTGTGCCTACATGTATATAAAATCATTATCTTTCTCAAAAAGGAAACAACGAAAGCAAAAAATCCATATAGATCATACGAAGCACTTGATTAGGTTTAGTTGTATTGATACACTTACATTTGACCCGTTGGTTTGCTAGGAATCGTTTTTGTATAAAGTTTTCTATGTTACTATGGATGTTAGGCTAAAATTTAAAGAACCTCTTGTTTTAGTTTTTAAAAAAATTCAGAATTTAGAGAACGTCTGGTTTTATATTACTCTTATCTTGAGTATTTAAATGGAACTGACTCAACCTAACTACTATTTTGTTATCAATATGTAGTTACTGTTGTACTAATTGTAGAGGGAAAAAGGAAGAGAGCAGATACAGTGTTGCTGCTGCTTGAACTTTGACTTATGAATGCCTCATGTGCATCCTACTTAGCACCTGCTTCTCATCCCCGAGCTATTGCTACTCAAAAATGGTTGCAGAAAAGAAAATGCTACCAAACTTAAGATGCTAAATTTGACTTTATAAATAGTTCTTATAAACATACTGCATATGTAGCAGAGAAGAAGCATGAAAGTAATAGGTGAAAATTTAGTTCGATAAAGAAAATATCACGTCAAATTTAAATATGATTAGGGTGATTAAATCCTTGAAATTTGTGAAAACTATATTTATATAACCAAAGGTCAAGTCTTCTGTGTCTCCATCTCAGTTGCCTAATTATTAACCTTGAAAGAAAACTACCTAGGCATATTAGATGATTGTTAAAGGTAAAAAAGAGTTGCAATTTGTTCGTCTTGTGCGACCATATTAGCATAGATTGCTGTTCTGAAAGTAGTTTCTATTTTCATCTCGGGGCACCCAAACTTCCATTGGACTATGTTCATAATACTGTCCCTAATGATCACTGTATTAACTGTTTCATTTCCTGGTGCCAATTGATTCCATTCGCTTTGCAAAAGTCACTAGTTTACTAAGGTTGTGATTAGATTAAAAACTTAATCGACAAAAGCTTTTTCTGTTTGATGCATAATACAGGATTATGTACCAGAAGATATCGAAAGCATTTCTGGCTTTGAACCACCTCAGTCCCCAGATTCCAGCTACAGTAACTTGCAACTCGGACCAGAGGACTACGCCAAGGAGCCACCTTTAGTGCCGCCTCATCTACAGATGACTTTGCTTAACGTTCCATCATCTCACATGGAAATTCCACCTCCTTTGTCGAGACCTCAACATGTGGTACTTAACCACCTATACATGCAGAAGGGAAAGAGTAGCCCGTCTGTGGTAGCACTCGGTTCAACTAATCGATTCCTGTCCAAATATGTGACAGTGGTACTTTACAAGTCCATACAGAGGTGAACGTTCCCAACACCCATCTGGTCTTTTTGATTACTTTAATCTGGTGGCGAATGATTACACGTCTCAACTCATGGCCACTCAAGAGAAGTAGCAGAGGAATGCGTCGACATACTGTCAATTTATCTGTAATCACTTATACTTATGCCAAGTATTCACAGTTACAACGTGTAATGTCACATGAAAATAACACAGTTGAAAGAGAGAAAACTGTGCTTATTGTAGTTTGAGTTGTGCCGGAACGTAGAGTTTAGTAGATAGGATAGGATTGGATGTTTCAGTTTTTGAATGGAATCAGTGAACCATAATCTCTTGTTTTCCTTCTCAATTGAATGAAAATTTTGTCTCTAGTTTTATTGAATGAAAATAAGAGCAAGTGAAGTGGAGAAACAGTGTTGTGGAAACAAATCAAATGGATAGATTGTTCATTTCTAACTTAGTGATAATAATATTTGTAAGCATATATTAATTGAGCTCCTAAGACACATGTTTATATAGTTCAATGGCCTATTAGCCTACCAGCGACTTTCACTTTTTTCTACGTAAGGTTATATTAGGTTTGCCAAAATTGCATATTGATATAGTACAAATAAATTAGAGTAGACAAATTCAGAATTTTAAATATGTCAACCATCTGACACATAATTTTTAAAAAATATTTTTTTTTTTAAAAACGAAGAATTCGCTAATTCGGTGATTCCTTTCCGTTTTACCCCATTTTACTTTGCTTTTACCAGCCCCTCCATTCCCCTTCCGCCGCCGCTTATATTACTTTTTTATTTTTACCTCTCCAATGGAACCTCTCACCGACGGCGACGGCCATCCATCAAACCACATCGCTTCTTTCGCTGACAACCTCGCTCCTTTCCCTGAATCCACTAACGTAGTTTACGACAATCCATCTGCCGTTATTCCTTCGCCGGAAATCCACCACCTTCCAGTTTCCCCTGTCCGTAAACTCCGTCCGGTGCGGTTTGGAAACGGCAGAAACTATGTCGATATGGTGGACAGCAACTGTGACATGGACGAAGCTTTGATGACTTGCGCCAGTGACTTAGGGTTTTTGAGTCAGTTTTCTGCTCAAAATGCGTCGACAGTGTGTGGATTTGTTGATTCATTGGTCGAGAATGGCGTTGCCAGGGGCTCTGAAGCGGAGATTTCGGCAGTTCAGCAAATGAAGTCGGAGTTTGATGTTCATTGCTTGAATTTAATCTCGCAAACTCGTATGTTGGAGGCTGAATTCAGGTAATCTTTTTGTAATAATAATAATAATAATAGCAGCATGCCTTATTATGCTGTTTGATATTTATGGGATTAGATTATATGGGCGAAGG
>JAOTQJ010000007.1:5944851-5972240 GCA_025642045.1 Solanum sejunctum
TTTAAGTTTATGAAAATTTGCAGTTTAAATTTATTTATTTTAAATGCTTCCGCAAGTTATATTTATTATTCCTTTTTGAATTAAGGCTGACTTGTTCTGGTGGTATTGAGCAAGTGCCATCACGCCCAAATTTTTGAGTCGTGACACCGTCGATGATCTCTAATACCTATCTCTGAATCATGAAAAGAAGCAAGCCATAATGAACATCAGTATGTGAAATGTACGAGCATGTAAAATAGCTGAAAAGAAAAGGACATAATCAAGGATACTCAAATCAAGTGACTCAATACAACAATCAACTCAACTCAGTAAAATATGTAAGTTTAAGAATAAAGTCAAGCTTCGAAAACAGGCTTAAGCATAATTCAACTAAATTAGTTATGCGTAATCAGAGAGTTTCTTTAATCGACAACACCCCCACCACCACAGTTGGTGAAGCACAAGGAAGGCGACGTCGTTGTCACGCCCGTCCAATACTTGTCAAGGTGAGGCGCTCAAATCTCTCTTAGATCCACAATCATTGTACAGCTTTCGGGGACAAGAGTCGCCCAAATTAACAATACAGTTATACTATGCTGGCAATTTAGTTATGGAGTTTGAGATAATTATACTCTTATCCAACTCGGTGCTCAATACGACTTCAAAAATATTCTCTTTAAGTCTTACTCAAACTCATCTCAATCATCAAATCTTTTCTTTAAAACAAAAGGAATATACTTTCAAAACTCACCAAGATCTTTCCTCAAAACATCATGTGCTTTCATTTGAAACATGCATAAAAAATCATTCACATTCCATTAAGACTCATTCTCAAATCACTATTTATGCTTAAAACTCATGTTCATGCAAACCTAATAAAATGTGTTCAAATTAGTTCTAAACCATCTTTGTTCAACCTACAAAAACGACCATCAATCTCAATTCAACATAATGCATAAAATCAAATATATTCCTCAATTAGAATTCATGTGAATGAAGACATGAACATGTATTCAAATCAGAGATTCAACCCATGAATGTCATCAATATATTTTTATGTACAAGAAACTCGATAGGATGATATATAGATAACTCAAGAATTCAATTCAAGCAATTAAAAAAAAAAAATTCAAACTCAACTCGAATCAATAGAGATGACGTGGCAAGTGTATGAACTCAGTCCAACATTGTGCTAGACTTACATACCCAAAAGTTTAAAATTTTGGAATAACTTAGAAAAACTCACAAAATTCTCTTGAAATCCCTAGTTCTTTTCTTTACTTCTTATCTCTAATTCTTAAGATGAATTAGCGTAAATAATTGAACACGCTTAGAAATTAATATAGGGTCAAAAACAGCGTAAAAAATGACAGAATTTTAGTCTAGGATGGGTGGAGAAAGGACTAGAATGCCCTTATTTTTAAAAATGATAGTCAAGTACCGTGATGGAGCAAATTTGCAGCATTGACTCGTTCTATTTCAGTTCATTTTTCGATGAAAAACTTAAAATGCGTTCAAAAACTGATTTTCTATGAAATAACACATAAATCGCATTTGTCAAATGCATTTTATGTAAATTGCTTTTGCTAGTGTGTTTTATGAATAAAACTCAAAAATGAACTATGGTGAAGCAAGTACCCAACGTGGACTATCGCGTATCCTTCTGGTTTTGTAATTTTGCTCCAAAAAATTATCTTTTAATCTGGTTGGCCTAAAATTCAATCAAGATCATTTTTTCACACAATTTTTTGTATTTATTGCGATTCCAACCTCGAATTCATCAAAAAAAGTTTGGAAAGATGTGTGATGCAAGCACTCTCTCATCTAGAGGTAATTTGGTAATTTTACAAGGTGTAACATGTGCCACATGAATCCAACCTCTTACATCTCCTAATAGGAACATCGATGATTCTTCTCTACACATATCCAACTTATTTTTAGAATTTTTTTAAATTTTAAATTTGTTACTTTTTTATTCCACTCCTTACCTCGCTCCCTACTGCCCCTTACCGATTTGAAAGTTGGATCCCGCATTGGGTATCGGGGTCGGATCCCAAATTGATCGATCACGTCCAAGTTTGAATTTTGGGGTTAGGTCTTGGGCCATTTTTTCGGATTGAATTTTTTTATCATTATCGGGTTTGAGGTTCGATATGAATTTAGGGATCGAGTCCCCAATCGATTATTGGGTTGCTTCTCATGTCGAAAAATATTTTCTACTCTCCGGATAAAAATAAAATATATTCTCATTCATCAAACAAACAACAAAAAATATTTCTCAATCACCAACCAAACATGAAAAAATAAATTACAAATCAATTTGTTTTCCAAGAGAACACTTTTCTTCGTACCAAACACGCCCTTACATGTCCAACGACCCTAAAGTATGTGTTGCTTCATAAACTCCTTGATGCATTGAACTAGTTGGATTAGTCTAAAGTCGAATTCAACTTAACTGGTGCAGTCACAACTAACAAGTGGTCTCTACAAAGAAAGGTAAGAAATGAGTTGGCCAAACTTATGCTTAACATTTGAATATACTATTCAAATTAAAAATTTTAATGGCCAAGCGCACACTTAATCCTAACTCTCCCATAGATATGCTAGATTTTCGTTATTGCATATCATGTTTTTTCTTATAAATTTCTAAATATATGATACGTGTCATATAATTTTAAATTTGATTTAAATTAATGAATTCACAAAAAAAAATTGATCAAAAGCCAATTAGCATATCCAATTAGTGACAAATATGAAACTCCACTTTGAGTTGAATCTAATCGTGCATTAATATGCTATAATTCAAATCGAGTAATATAAACTTAAGATAATTTCTGGTCCTTTTTCTTTTCCATTACTTGAAAATTAGATATGTCAATAGTAATATATAAAGCGTAAATATTTCTCTTTGTAATCTCTTCAATGTTTGGTTCGCAATAACTCAAAATTTAATCCAATATGGTAGATTTCATACAGTGAGTGCCCAATCAAATGAAGAAAATATACTAACATCAGAAATATGAAAAATATATATATAAAAAAAAGATCAACTTCTTAATAATTAAGTAACTTAATAGTTACATTGATATTCATTTGTTTCCTTCGTACAACATTGCCCACACACTGTAATGTAAAATAAAAAAAAGAACTAAAGTAAAAAATAATCATAAGGTAATTTTCTTTTTTACTTATCTCTCTTGCTCAAACTCAAGTATCAAGGACAATTCCATTTGCCTTTCACAACTATATCATTCCATCTACTCTATTACACACACACACACACACACACACATATATATATATATATATGAAAATGTATAAAATACATATTGCATGCAAGTAATTAACTTTATTCATCAGATTTGGAAGCATAGGATAGATAAATCCAAATGATGACCATTGCAAGAGGAAAAATTAGGAGGATAAGGAAAGAAGGTGGATAAAGTGGACCCATAAATAATGGTAAAATTAAAAGACAAATCACCATGACTAGCATCACCAATATTGAGCCAATTCCCCATTGACATTGCTCCATTTCTTGTGCCATTTTAACTCTTTTGTTACTTTCAAACAAGGCAGATATATGAAGAATTATAAAATATATGAGACAATGGCAAATGTGTCGTGCTTTATATACATGTGTAGCTTTTGATAGTGTTGTTTCACAAAAGACGTGATGATTAGCTTTAAATTGTTAAATGCCGCTTGATTTTTTTAATTTTTTTACCTTTTTTTCCTGGATAAAGTGAAAAAATGGAAAATTTGTATAGCAATTTAGGAAAAATATTAGCGGCTTTTCTAAAATAAGATAGCAATTATAAAGAACATATGTAGTTAATATTTTATTATGCATATGTGGATAATAATTAATGACAATCATCTGATAAGAATAACGATTAAACAAAATATAACTTGTATTAAATAATATTTCTAATATAATTGATAGTGTTAGTGTGAAAGCCTATTGCATCACATTGATGGTATAGGAATGAAATTTTGCATGTTCTACTTTTTAATATAATGATGTGATTATATACTCCCTCCGTCTTTAGAATTTTTTTTAATGTTCAAATTATTTGAACTGTTTAAATTTCAAGATAAATGTTTGAAATTTTTTTCAATATTACCCTTCCCTTTAATAAAATTAAACTTTTTTAAAAAAATTAAACTACACTTTTTTACAAAGTCATTTATGATTCATATTTAATTATCTTTATGAGTCTATATTTTCCATAAAGAGTTGTTTATATTTCTATAAAATTTATTTTTTTTAGTTTCAACATATTAGAATTTTGATTCCTTCTAAATTTTTGAAAGTTTTAAAGTAGAATTTTGTATTGAAATTTTCACTTGAAAATTTTGGTTCCATGTACAAACAATTAGTAGAAAAATAGAGCAATTTAAAATTTACGTAAAATCAAAAAATTAATGTATGCTTGTTGGAAAAAATGGGTGTTGAAATTCTAAGAGGCATCCTTAACTTCTACTATCATTATTAATTTATTAGTCATATTTTAAATCTTTTTTAACTAATGACTTAAGAATAAACAAAAGGGTAGTAGCGAAAAATTTGATTAAAATTTTGTCTTAAAATATATTTCTTAATCTATGTGTATTATCTTAGAAATTCAGTTAATATAGGACAGAGGAAATATTAACTTACGAATTTACATTAATGACACACACAAAAGGAAAATAAACGAGTAGTTATATGCTAAAGTTCTTAAAACGTTAGACTTAATAATCTGCCAGTGTAGTTTAATGTTGGATTTGAATAATGAAGAATTCAAAATGGAGGGAGACAAAAGATTTATTTTGCTTCTACCCAAAGGGACTTTGTCCCTCATTGGTGAATGGAGATCAAGAACATTTATGTTGAAAGGGAGGGGGTTAGAATCTTTTTTCAACAAAATGTGCAACTTTGACAGAATTTATGGGGGAGTTTTGGAACTATAAACTGTTGATAAAGGAGAAAAGTGAAATTAAATGACCAAATGGCTGATCAATCACATTTATGTAGTCCCCGGATCCGGTCAATGCTCATTTGCCCAACTGTGAAAGCTTATTCATCCTGGCGAATGTCTTCTTCTCGTTCGTTACGCCCTTCTGCCACCTGTCTCCTTCTCTTAAATACTCTCTCTGTTTTTGTGTTGTGATTTTCGAAATGCTCTTATTTTTTTTCATCTAAAAAAATACTATCTTACTTTATTTGAAAATAAGTTATCTTTTAACTTTTTTATGTTTAAAGAAATAATTTTCATCTACATAAATGTTTAAGAATAATTCTAGATAATAAATTTTAAAAATCTTTTTTTTTCTTAAATACCGTGATAAATAAAAAAAGTACAACATAAAATGAGACGAAAAAAATATAAATTTAATATTTTAAAAATAAAATTAAATACTCAAATTAAATTTAGATCGGTTGACTCTCAAATTAAAAATCATGACAACTATTCTAAATAAGAATAGAAGAATTATTAAATAAATATTACAGCTATAAATGGAGGCACTTATCACTTGCCAATAGCCCCATACACACACTCTCTCACTCTATATATATCTGGAGAGCTCTAGAGAGGGAGATGGATAATAATAGTAAACATGTTTATGTTGGTGGTTCAGGAAATAGTGGTTTTCATGGTTATGCCACATTCCCAACCCCTCCTCGACCTGGTATGACTATAATTCTCTTTTGCTTTTGAAAATAATGCACTATACACTACTAACTCTCATTATTTTACTTAGCCGCGAATCTAACAGTTTATCTATATACCTTCACAAGGTAATACATATTATTTTTTTAGATTTCACTTATGAAATTATATGTATTTGTGAATGATCTAGGCAATGCTTTTGTTAATTCGGGCTATGTAATAAATTTCATTATTCGTTAATTCTTCTGATCATATGTTTTTCATCATCTTTTTTAGTTTGTGAGAATATATATACACATATGGAACCTTGAACTAAGAGAAATGGTGATAGACACCGCGCCCGGCCATTTCTCTTCTTCTTAAAGACAAAATTAAGAGAAACAAGTGGCATGCATGCAATCTTTTAACCTATAACTATCTCCTCTCTACCCCTTTTCTACACGTGTACCTCTCCCACTCCAAAAGTACATATATATACTCCACGATGATTTAGTTGACAATATATTATTTTAGAATAATTAATTTCGAGATAAACTATCCTACTATATATATATATATACACGATAACTTTTTTCATCACTAAGACAAAAATGGGGGATAAATAGTTCAAAGATAATTTTATACCTCCAATCAAGTATGAGATAAAATAATCCCATATTTCATTTTGAGATATTATAACTTATACCTAATACCAAATGCCTGTTTATTACTTTAATTATTCGAAAAGAGAGACGGACAAATTAAAAAAAAAAACTACACAAATTAAAGCCTTTATTTTTGGAAAATATAAATGTTACTTGCTATATATCCCATGCTAAATTAACTTAAGTAAATTTAATTTTATTCCAATATTCACAATACTGGGAAAAATAATTTGATAAATGTGAGGGAATATAATGCAGACAAAATAAGATGGACGACGAAATTATATATACACGACTAGATATGAAGCGTTTTCTTTGTTACATTAATTCGTCTGTATTCACCATCTCTTTTGTCGAAATAATATGTACTTTTCTAGATGCTGTTGACTGGGTGCGCCAAGAGGTTCATCTGTTCGCCATTAGTTTTGTAATTTCTTTGGAAGTTGCTTGCAGTAGTTAATTAATGCTAGCCAATGTGACTTTAATAATGTTTAATTAGACGAAGGTTTGATGATATGTACATATACTTTCACATTTTCATTTGAGTCTGATGCAAATTTGTTGTTATGTGGAAATTAAGCTACCGAGATGAGGACTATGGGAGTGGCTGCTCATCCCAACCAACAGGCAGAAGATTCTGATCAATGCACCATTCGGGAGCAAGACCGGTTCATGCCAATAGCAAACGTGATAAGAATCATGCGCAGGATCCTTCCTCCCCATGCCAAGATATCCGATGACTCCAAAGAGACAATTCAAGAATGTGTCTCTGAGTTCATAAGCTTTGTAACAGGTGAAGCCAATGACCGTTGCCAATGTGAGCAACGCAAGACCATCACAGCTGAAGACATTCTTTGGGCAATGAGCAAGCTTGGTTTTGATGACTACATTGAACCCTTGACTTTGTACTTGCATCGTTATCGTGAGTTTGATGGTGGTGACCGTGGATCCTTGAGAGGGGAGCCTTTGATGTTGAAGCGCCCAATGGTTGATCCAGCCTATCACATGTTGCCTCCTAATTTTCCAATGGCTCATCACCATGCAAGTTACTTTGTGTATCCACCTCCAATGGGCAATGGTACTTACCTGCAGGGGGATGGAAGCACTTCTCAGTGTGCAGTGGTGGAAAGTGACGATGTTGAGTCTCCTGCAGAGGAGAGTTAGGAGTGATCACTTTCACTGCTTTAGGAATTAATTAAGCTGTTGTTGAACTTCAAGAGCAGTGAAGAACGTGGACTGCCCCTTCTTTTTATCTCTTACCTAATCTAGGAAAGTTCTTTGCAAAGTTTAGGAATGTTTATTTTGAACCAAGTGAGCCAAATGTGGTCTCTCCAATTGGCTATTTGTATATAATGCTGCTTGTCTATTTTGAGAATTCCGTTGGTGCTTACCAATCTACATGTTCAGGCCTTAATTTTCTGTAATGGATTACACAGCACAGGAAGAACACTTTGCTAGGACAGACTATTTTAGTCAAATCTACCAGAAAAAAAATAGCACCTCATCATTTGTTTGCTATCTCAAGTTTGTTGAAGCATATAACACAACAAAACTATCCTTCCCAACATGCTTGTGTACCCAAAAAGATGAGAAACAATACGAGAAAGAAACAAAAGTCAAGAAAATTAAATCCAAGCATGTTGTCAATAAGGCAAATTACAATATAATTGCCGTCTCTCTAGGACAGTTCTGAAGAACAAAGATGATATCAACGACTATCCTGATAGGATCTAATGGAAGCTTTTGAAACTTCAACTCTCAATACACTGTCTTTTAAACTCATGATCATCTTTCTCTTCAGTTTCATCTTCCAGTACAGTATCATGTACTTTAATCTCGCAGTCATCTTTCCCTTCCGTATCTTCTTCCCGTTCAATATCATTATCACCCTCGCATCTTTTCCTTTGTGGTATCACTTCAAAGAATGAAGTTTTCCAGTCTCCTGTCTCCAAGTATTTCAGAAGTATCTCTACCACTTGATTGACTGTAAGAACCTGCACAAGAAATATACATGTTAGACAAACAGTGCTTTCAAAAGTTTCTAAACAGACCATATAGTAAACTGGTCACTAACAATTTATTAGTAAAGAAAAGAGGATTCTATTATTTTCCATATAACCAGTCTAACGACAAAAAATTGGAGCATTTAGACTTTCCATATGTTCCCACCAATCATATGTTCTCTCAAGATGCAAGAGGCCCATGATACACCTAGCCTTTATCTGCACTCTACTGAAGAGCCCCATGACTTGAGCATATTAGCTTTCAGTTCTCTGATTTGAAATATTTGGGTTTCAAAGTTCTTATTGGCATAATATAGACAACTTTAAGGAAGCACACCTAGACACCTCAACTTGGCATCCACTGTGTCAATTGAACACTCCAACTTACAAAATGATTATCTAGACATCTCCAAATTTTATGTGTCACTTCAGCATTAGGTGTCTACAAGACACAATGAAGATTAGTTGAATTGACACACTCCAACTTACATAATGATTATCTAGACATCTCCAAATTTTATGTGTCACTTCAGCATTAGGTGTCTACGAGACACAATGAAGATTAATTGAAGTGTCTAGATATGCATTCTCAAAGTAAAGTTGGAGGGTCTGTCAGTTGAATTACACCTCAATAGCTATAGTCACTCAGACTAGTATGTATGTCCTATGATCTCTTGCTGCCTCTTGGACAATTCGATCCTGAACTCTCAGATCTAGGAAGTTTCAACCACTATGAAATACTAGCAACAACTCGAAACTAACAGTTTATACATGCTAGTGGCGTGTCTTTTACCTCGAAATACATTCCTATTTTAAGCAATTCAAAGTTTCTAACTGTATGGAGCCCCTAACATAGTACTCTAGAAATCTAAGAGCCAATAATCCAATCTGCTGTTAGCACCTGATGCAGATGCAGCCCATGATGGCAGGCTATTATCCCAACAACGTCACTACTGATCAAATTCAACAGTTCCAGGATGAGAACAAATCATTAATTCTGAAGATTGTGGAGAGCAAGAACTCTGGGAAACTAAGTGAATGTGCAGAGTTCCAAGCTAAACTTCAGAGAAATCTTAGGTATCTTGCAGCTATTGCTGATTCACAGCCCCAGCCTCCTAGTATTCACAGTTATCTTCTGGTGGGATGATGCAGGGAGGAGCACATTAGCTGAAACAACAAGAAGCTCAGCAACTAACTACAATCGCTTATGGATGCAGTAAGATCCTCCTCAATGTTCTATGGACAACAACAACAACAGCCATTATCATCATTGCAACAACAACAAGCAGCCTATCATAGCCATCAGCTAGGAATGAGCAGCTCTGGTGGCGGAAGCAGTGGACTTCACATGCTACAAAGCGAAAACACTCATAGTGCTAGCAATCACTTGGTGGCGTCAATGGTGGTGGTGGTTTCCCCGACTTTAGCAGAGGATTAGGCAGCGGAAACAGGCTGGAAATGGGAAGTTCTTTGTCTGATCAAGGACGGGGTGGGAGCTCGAGTGGTCCTGCTGGTGATGGAGGTTAAGATCTTTACTTGATATCTTCTGGAGATGGGAATTAAGTTTATGTATGTTAAGGTAAGGATTAGAAGCTTTTCTTTTTATTAACTTATCAGTTGAGGATTTTGAACTTAAAACAGGAACACTTAAGGATTTTGTTATCTAATCTGTTGTGAAAAATACACAACTCTCTCATGCTTTTGATGTTTTGGGCTAATAACTTAAATGTTTGAGACTTTCACCTTCTAAATATAATGTAAATTTGTTAGGTCATTTTGGTTTGCATTTGGCTACTTGATTGGAAAAAAAAAAATCCAATCTGCTCTTATGACATCCTTTAACAAGAGAGGTCAGAGTCAAAGTACCCAACTTTATATAATCTGGGGAAAGAAAAAGAAAGCATAGCATTTCACTGATGTCCTGCGGAGACAAGCAAAGTATTTAAAGAAAGTTCATATAGCAAGACATGAAACAGTCTTTAGATTTCTTCCAGTATATACACAGGCAGCAGTCTCTTTAGAGTTCAGGTTCAAGACATATCGAGAGCCTTATTAGCCAATGCTGTTTTTCAGGTGAACTAACTGAGGCACATGGAGTAGCAGCACACCTTTAATAAATCTCTTAACCAGCAAAACTAATTGTCAAGCATAAAGAAGGTTGCAAGCACTCAGATACTACCTCATTAACATAGTTTACAATGCAGGGTCTCAAGGCAATATACAGAAGTAGCTCAAAGATTCACAATACTTAACATACCTGGGAACTAGACATCTTTAGGTAAGTTCCTATTGGGAGTTTTGCTGTTTGAATCCCTTGGTCCTCCGCTTTTTTCATGGTTAGCCCTTTCCACCGATTCCTATCCACCAACCCACCAATGATATATATATGCTTTGGATCAAGGACGTCTAGCGTTGTTTCCGAGTCTGCAGTGAGATATACAAGGCGTTCCTTCTGATCTTGGAATGCCTCAATATATGGCCGATTTTCCTTTTCAATTAACCACTTGTCAAATCCTGGTAGTCTCTGCAACTGTTCTTGCATTTCTCCTCGACAGCCAGTCAACCAAAGGTGAGCAGGACAACTACATCTTCCATTCACCGCATAACAGTACATGATCTGCCATAAGTCCAATAGCTTTAGCTTGTTAGCTCCAAACATGCAAGATAAAAGTGCATTTGTAAAGCAGCAAGAAACGAGAAGAATTAGTTCAAGATTCAGCTTCATGCCATGAGGATTCAAGTATTCTGCATCTGTCACAGAAACCCTGTATAATCAAATCAGCTAAATGATATTGGCATAAAAATAGCGACTTTAGGCTTCTAGCATCGGAAGTATTTTATGTGAAAAGGCAGCATTTCACCAAAAATGTGAATACTATAAAATTCAGTCATATGGAGACAATAGAAACTAAAACAGAACAGAAGAAAAATAAACCTGTTGAACGAGGCTATGGAGCTCGCTGGAATTCATGAGGTGATCAAACTCGAGATCAATAACTAGATTTTGACCATTTTCTTTAGCTTTAGTGAGCCTCTGCATCTTCTTTCCTTTTTCTTGGGAGCGTTGATCCATTCTCTCTTTCCTCAAGCACTTCCTCGACTCTATCAACTGTTGCTTCTCCTCTTCCGTCGCGCCGTCCAGCTTCTCTTCCCATTCCTTACGCTTGCGCTCCCCTTCTCTCTTCTTCTGCTCTTTCATCAATGCTTTTTTCTCAGCCTTTTTGGCCTCGTATCGTTGCTGCTTTAGCAGTTTCTTCTTGGCGTTCTTCGACAACGGTGGACATGGCTGCTGCTGCTGTTCGACTGGTACTTTCACTTCTTCCTCAGCTGCCATTGTTTTCCCTTCGAGAAAGGAATTCGCTGAACATTGGGGCTTTAGCACACAGGAACTTTGGGCCTCCACTGTTTCACTCTTGCCCCGGCCCTCAAAGTTATTTTTCAAATTTTATTTTTAGGAAACTAGATACATATTTTTATTTTTACTATAATAAAATATGACTAGTTTGAACTCATCACTTGATATAAAAAGCTACGGTTACGCAATTAATTGTTTTTGTAATAAGAGAGAAAGAAAATGGAAAGACATACAAATTATAATCATTATATTTTTGAAAGAATAATTTTAATATAAATTATGTACTTTTGAGAATGAATTAAAAAAAAATATTTACATAAATTGAGATAATAAAAATAAATTTTTCATATTTAATTATTTGTAAATTCAAAAATATATATATATATAAGTTGTAATTTAAAAATATAAATATTGAGTTCACTAGTATTCTACGTAATTTAAAAATAATTTTGAAAGGATAAATGTATATAAATTTTTATGGGATAGAAATATATGTTGTTGATAAAAAAATCAAATAGAATAGGATGTAAATGCAAGAAATTTGCTATGAAAATTGACATGACACAACAACCTCCTCCTCCTCAACTAGTTTTATAAAATATTTAAAAATTTATATCCAAAGGGTAGCAAAATTGGAAGTTTAGTGTGAGATATGGAAATAGGGTTAACTAGAGGGACATGAAAAGAAAGAAAGTTAAGGAGTAAATCTGGAGATAAATATGTGCTGAAGTCAAGAGCTCGTTTGTTTTGGCTTTCTTTTCTTTCAACTTAATTGTATTTCCTTTCTCTCTCTTGTCGAAACAAAAAGCCTACCTGCACCTCCGGAGCTAAATGTCCTAAAACTCTCTGCTGCTTCACAAAACGACAGAAACCATGGCTTCCAAGCTCCAACTTCAGCTCAAGGAGCTCGGATCCAAGCTTGAAAACCCTCCAACTAGTAAAGACTCTCTTATCAAACTAGTAAAGGTGCGTTAACAAACTTCTTTAATTCTTCGAAACTAACTTGTTTTTTCAATTGTTCACATTGAATGCACTGCTTCCACTCGTGTTCTGCTTTTTTGCTTTAGATAGTATTTACTGACTTCAAGCTCATGCAGTCTTGCTCGTTATTTCAGTTGAATTAGGGTTCGTTGTACAGATTCCTGTTTCCCCCTTCCCAAAAGTGGGTAAAATTGGATAAAGCTTTCTGCTTTTCGTTTTTCTTTTGGGTATAATGTGAAATTTGGGTCGTTTTTAAAGCTACCTTTCTATTTCTGAACCATTATGTATGTTGCTTTTCGGTTTCTAGTGCAGTACCATTCCTTTTAACCATTCTCCACGGTTTATTGTCTTTTCCATTTCCTTAATTTAGGGAAAATTTCCTTAAAAGTTTTTCCTTTACGTGAATTAAGAAACTGAAGAATCCAACTATAAAGCTTTGGATTTTAGGTTGCTGATGAGCTTCCATTGCAGAATTAAAGCTTTAATGAGTTCCTTTGGCTTCTCCCCCCCTTTCTTAGGAATATACAAGCATGTGTATACACTATGCTGGAGAACTTTTTTACTTCATACACTGTGCTGGATGAATAGCTATATATTATCTACTTCGTTTATTTTATTTTTGTGTGTAACAATGATCTCTTGTTAGAGTTTGCATCCGATGCATACACAGGGCTGTTGGAGGTTTGTATAACGAAATACTGGAATTATTTTGTCATCCTGGTATACTACCACTAGGATAGACACATCCCAGAGAAGTTTGGTTTTAACTTCAAGCCAAAATAAGGCATCTTAGTTCATATTAGGAACTGCATCATTTCAACCAGCTCACTGATGAGAAAATGGTCATATCCTCTACTAGGATAGAACCTATGACTTTTTTTTCCGGGGAACTTTGCGATTGACAATTTGTAAAGGATCCCAGCACCTTCTTCTACAGTTGTTAATTGATTTGTTCTTAAAATAAAAATTGATGATGGGAAACTATGCAGCTATTGGCACTTATACTGCACCATAAACAGAGAATCTTAGCTTTCTCTAGCAAATCTCCTGATTTTGGTGCTAACAATAATTTGAAGTAAAATCCTGTTGCTTGAGAAGTATCTGGTTTTGAACAAAGCAGCTCTTGCTAAATACGTGGATCTCTTCAAAGAAGGATCCATTTTATGTACAGATGGCTACTGTACAAAGAGTTCATCTGGATGGGCTCAGTGTGATGGAAATTGTAATTTCAGGATGTTCTGATAGAAAATGACCAGTCTTTGGTGAGGGTTTTGTTAATAGCAGTTAAAATCAATCAATATACTAAGTTCAATCCTAAACTACTGGGGTCTGCTTTATGAATCCTCTGAATATTATGGGGTCAATCTTTCTTGATCTAGCCCACTAGGCAGTCTAGCACCCTTAGACTCAGCCCTAACCTTTTCTCCTCGATCTAGTTCAACACTTAGACAAGAGTATGAACACTTAGACAAGCATATGAAAATAAACAACACAAGGCACGTACAAGAATCACTTCTCAACTTTGTATTCAAATTCGTGCCACAAAGATGCATACCATGTTTTTTGTATAAGTAGAGATCTTTAAATTTCACAGTTAACCCTGCATGGATATACAACTCTCTTACCATGATAATTCCTGCAAGCACCATTCTTATCTAAGTGTAGCATCAACAGCCAAACCTTACTTCCGATTAGTAGGGCTAAGGAATAACATCAAACGTTTACTTGACTCAAAGTAGGTTGTAATGGTGTATATGTACCTATCAGTGCAGTGGTGGTGCTAATCCAGTTATTGGTATCTAAAGCTGATAATTACCAAATCTGTCCTGCAAGTCACAGCATCTAGTATGTTTCATTTGGGATCTTCTAAAGCAAAATAGCAAAGGAAAGTTGTACATTGGGCATGGTTTATGGTCAATTTGGTCAATATATTTGCTTGGATTGCTTTTAGAGTAGATTGGTCTCTTTAATTTTCTGTTTGCTATGGCCTCCTTTGTTATTTCCTTCCCGGTGTACAATGCTCCCTTTTGGAGCTTGATTAATCCCGATTCATGCATGGAAATTCTACTTTGGAAATAAAGCTCTCCCTACCAGAGGTGGATCCATTTTAGTGCTTGAATTGAGACCTCTGACTTAGGATAGGAGAAGAACAGAAGTACATAGAGATAGTAATTCTGTTTGGCATGTCCTTATTTTCCACTTTTGTGGATGTTGACTGGCAAAGTTACATTTCTTGATTAATGCGTGCTTATGGATGCATGACTGACTTGACCAAGTACAACAAGCACAATAAAGTGACACTCTTTCTTGATCCTTAAATATAGTGACACTCTTAATTCTTGCAAATTGAAAAGGTGAATAAATCTTGTCTTCATATTCATTTCCTTCCATTTCAGATATTCTATCCCTTGAGTGATTAACTAAGCCAGAAGATATAAACTTCCACTGCTTGCATAAAAAAATGAGACTTCTTTAAAACATTTTTCTGATGGATTTCTTGAACCTTTTTTACACTCATCATATAAGTGAATTTTTTGTTTATGTCTTTAATACTTTTAGAAGATATGAAGCTGTTATTGGCAGTCTAACACTGTGCCTGCAAGCACAGCCAGTTGTAATGACAGATTGCATTTAAATTTCAAAAACTTGCTCACCTGACTTCAACAGAGACATATTAATGTTTGTCTTTAATGCTTCAAATGATGTCCGTCCAATTCTATGTGCTTTCTCATTTACTTTTCTACAGTTTGCTTTTGCTTTACATCAATTAATCAACTAGCTAATTGCCTGCTATGAGTGTCATTTTCTGATAATTGAAATCCACCATTTTTTTGCGCTTTGAACTTTCTCTGTCTTAACATTTGTACCCTTTGCTTGCTGCTACTTTTCTAGTTATATGTCTTTTAACACCGTACCAACGGTTAAACGGCATCAAAGTGATACTCTGATTATCATCTTATTTCAACTTTGAGCTAACTGTAGTTTGGCTGTTTTGTTTGTGGTATTCAGTCTCTTGAGAAAGAGTGAATGAGCAAATCAACTTTCTGAGGTTTGTCTGCTTTTGGGACATTCTAGTGTTTCCTTATTTTGGTCAGTTGCAACTTGGTGTGTGCTTGTAATTGGTGGTTGATGTCTTTTGGTCTCTGGCTCTCTGCATCTTTTTCTGGAATCTTATATTGGGCACTTCGCTTGAGTGCTATTCCTTGTATACCTCTATGGATCCTCTCCATTTAAAAAGTCTTGAGCTCTATGTATCCAGCACATTTTTTCTTCCTTTTTTTCCGGATAGCCCTGAAGGGACGTACACAGTTCAATTTTTAATATGATCTTACTTGGTTTGAGTTGTTTTCTTTTTGTACCATTGCCTACAAAGGTTTTACTCGGTACTTCTAAAAAGAATACTGGATAATTGTCTATTGCATATGAGCTTTAAAGAGGTGGATTTTTATCCTCAAACTGCTTTTGTAACCTCCTGTTTGCTTTAAGGTTTGTGTTATAGCACACTTGAGATTCTGTTGTGTGCTTGACCTTTCTGTTGCAGTACTATTTGGTTGAATTTGTTACAAACTCTGTATTATTGGATTTTTCACAAGCAGCAAGGTTCAGCATTTCTGTCTGAGTTGGAGCAGTCACCGCCAAAAGCTATGTTGGAGGCCATGCAGCCCTTGCAAGCTGCTATAGTTAAACCAGAACTCCTAAAGCATCAAGATCGGGAGGTTAAGCTTCTTGTTGCCACCTGTATCTGTGAGATAACAAGAATTACTGCACCTGAAGCACCATACAGTGATGATGTTCTAAAGGTAATAATAATATAATGATAGAGACTCAATGTCACATTTATGTGTCCTTGATTTTCCCATGGAGCAACTAAAAGCCTGTTTTGTGCTTTGGTTCGAGTCAGGACATCTTCCATTTGATTGTGAGCACTTTCAGTGGCTTAGGTGATATAAATAGTCCATCCTTCGGAAGAAGAGTTGTCATCTTAGAAACTTTAGCAAGGTATAGATCATGTGTTGTAATGCTGGATCTCGAGTGTGATGATCTTATCAATGAAATGTTCCAGACTTTTCTCAATGTTGTCAGGTGAGCTTTATCTTGTATTAAAGGTCTGGTCAGTAAACATTGTTGCAGACATATCATCTCCTAGTGCTGCTGCATTCTCTTGCCTTCTGAAGAATTAATGGCCAGAAGTTTTAATTGCTTATTCTGTCTAAAAGAAAATGTTAGGAATTTCTGGTCTTTGATGACATTTAGTATCTTATTCAGTTAGGTAAGTAAAATTTATCCTGTAAAGGCTCATGTATTCACACAGTATTCTAATAATCAGGGAGCATACATTAAACTACGGGACTCTAGGGGAAACACCTATTCTTCTATACAAATAGGGATCTCATTGGTGCATCAAAAAGGGGAAAAAAACAAAAGCTGCTATTTTTCGGATGTACAAAGTCAATTTCAACCCGTCTAAATGTTCTCTCTCTTCTCATACTACCCACATAAGGGTCAAAGGGGAAACCTCCCATGCCCTTGGTCTTCTTTCCTGCCTTAAAGTATCCAGCTATGCCACTCCTCTCTTATTGTACCAGGTATCACC
Source organism: Solanum sejunctum (assembly GCA_025642045.1). NCBI lineage: Eukaryota > Viridiplantae > Streptophyta > Magnoliopsida > Solanales > Solanaceae > Solanum > Solanum sejunctum. The sequence goes on from JAOTQJ010000007.1 coordinate 5,962,065, forward strand.
CAATGTGAGCTGAAACTCAACCCATCACAGACATGATGCCACCTTGCGATGCAGATGAAATTTAATAACTTTTTGATATGGTGAATAATGTTAATGCCGTCATTTAGTCAACTTGGGGCCAATATTCTCCATGATATAATCAGCCATCTCTTCTGAAATGTACTCTTATTAGCTTATGTTTATTCCAATCTCCTCCAGCTATGAATTCTCTCACTTAAATTATTTTTGCCTCCCAATTATGTCACAATTGTTTGATCAAGTTCTTCGAATCATTTTGCTTTGTGAAAGCCACATTGAACTCTTCTTCTTTTTTTTTTTGTTATGAGCAATGGTTAAAGCTTTTCCCCCCCTTTTATCCCCATCTCTAAGCTATGCTGCTTGGACTCGTCTAGAATGTCATTCGGTGTTGAATCCTCCAAAAGTAGCGCATTTTTGGAGGACCCAACACTAGTGCGACTGCATTTTTTGGAGAGTCCGAGAAACATCGTTTCTAAGTGTTTCTCATCCTGTTGCATCAACAAAAATAATCTAGTGTGACTGACTAATGTGAAAAAACTGAAGTCAAAACAAGGTGAGTTTCACTGCATATCAAGACGGGATGTACTTAATTTGGGCATATGATAAAATCATTCATCTTGGTGAAGTTATGAAAATATATGTAGTGGAATGAAACTTTATCTCAAAATTTAAAAGTTGTAGCTACTGTTGTTCCTGGATTTTTGTTGCTTCGCCTCCCTCTCTAATTCAATAATTATCTGTCTTGTATACCATGTATGCAGGGACGAGCATCAAGATAGTATCCTGACATCAATGCAAACTATTATGGTTGTTCTCATAGAAGAGAGTGAAGATATCCGGGAGGATCTTTTACATATTATTTTGTCAGTTCTTGGTCGTCATAAGAAAGTAAGTGTTTGTGTTGCATGAAGAAATATCATAAGAAGTTTTTTTTTTGGTTTGGATGCTTTGTCCTGAAGAACTGGGTTTTAACGCTTTCTGTCAGGATGTTTCAATAGCCAGAAGGGGGCTTGCTATGAAGGTGATAGAGCAGTGTTCAGGAAAACTGGAACCCAGCATAAAGCAGTTTCTTGTATCTTCAATGTCTGGAGACAGCAGGCCAACAACATTTGAAATTGACTACCATGAAGTCATTTATGATATTTACCGTTGTGCTCCTCAGATCTTATCAGGAGTTGTTCCCTACATCACAGGAGAATTACTGGTGCATTAATTTCTTCTTCCCATCTCTGTTATTTGGATTATTTATTTTCTAACAAAAATCATGTTAATCCGTGCTTTAGTTTTCAAACATGTCTTGACAACAGATTTTCGATTGTTGAAATTTACTAGCCTTTGTTGTTCTCTCTTCTTTGCCTGGTTGTCCCTTTAAGGTAGCTGGTGTAGTTCAATGGAATTTTGTCATTAGTTTATTTGCTAATAGAATATGAAGATGTCAGTCTTGAAGTTGTTGACCAACTCCAGATATGTTACTAGTGTCATTTTGTCTTTGTTTATTATTGGAAATCTTTCTTCCCTTTCTTACTTCTGACGAACTAATGTACAAGCTTGAATGTTACAGACAGATCAGTTGGATGTACGATTAAAAGCTGTGCACTTAGTTGGGGATCTTTTTGCTCTGTCGGAATCTGCTATCTCTGAGGCATTTCAACCAATTTTCTTGGAATTTTTGAGGAGACTTACTGATAGAGTTGTTGAGGTCAGAATGTCTGTCCTTGAACATGTCAAGCGATGTCTGCTGTCAAATCCGTTTAGACAAGAAGCACCTCAGATCATCTGTAAGAATATTGGAAATCCTTCCTTCCTTTATATTTATGCATTCAATTGGTAATCTAATGTAAACATGTTCCAGCTGCTCTCCGGGACCGGCTGTTGGATTATGATGAAAATGTGCGGAAACAAGTTGTTGTCGTGCTTTGCGATGCTGCATGTAATGCCCTTACATCCATGAAGGTCGATACAATTAAGCTGGTAGCAGAGCGGATTCGGGATAAATCTGTATGTAACATGTCTAATTAGGAGTCTAGTGGCAATTAGTACATTCTTACTCCATCATCTAATAGCTGTATGGTCTTGTGTATTCAGCTTCTTGTTAAAAGATACACACTGGAGAGGCTGGCTGATATATACAGAATCTATTGCTTAAACTCTCCTAGTGGCTCAGTTAAAGACGACGACTATGATTGGATCACTGGGAGGATTTTAAGATGTTTTTATGACAAAGATTTCAGGTAACCTGCCTTGAATTGTTTTTTACGGGATGATAAATTATGATTTTCATAAGTGAAAGATGGATCAATTATATCCATAGCTAGATGATGAGGAATCTACTGGAAACACAAACCCCAAGTTATACTGTAGTTCCTGAAGTTGGGACTCTGCATTCTAACTTGTTGCTCTAGGCGTACCTTAAATTGGAGTTTTGGAATCCGAAATTGCAACATAGAAATTATACTTTTTTAACCCGGTTCCATCTATCAAACACTCATTTAATATGTTATTTTCTACTGTTTTATTTACAGATCAGATATCGTTGAGCACATTCTATGCTCATCCTTGTTCCCTAATGAATTCTCAGTCAAGGATAAAGTTAAAAACTGGGTTAAGGTTTTCTCGAGTTTTGACAAAGTTGAGGTTAGAGCACTTGAGAAGCTGCTGGAGCAGAAACAAAGGTTTGTCATGAATGCTCAATCTTGATGTCAGGTGTCCCTGGATGTTGTTTGTGTCTTCTTTATTCCTCTCTACCTTTCTAGTGAACTCCGTATTCAATAAGTTTTTGATGGTGCTGCAGGTTGCAGCAAGAGATGAGGAGGTACCTTTCTTTAAGGCAGATGCACCAGGTTTGCAACTCTTTCACTCTTTGTTCCGGAACATAAAAGGCTAAGAGTGAACTAAAAGGCTAACAGAACTTCAATCTAAATAATTTCAGGATGGTGATGCCACTGAGATTCAAAAAAAAGTTGGATTTTGCTTCCGTATCATGTCTCGTTGTTTTACTGATCCTGGAAAGGCTGAAGAGAGCTTTCAGATTCTTGATCAGTTAAAAGATGCTAATGTCTGGAGGATATTAACCGTTCTCCTTGATCCAAGTAGCAACTCTATTCGAGCTTCTAGTTCTCGGGTAAGGAGAATACCTAGTTTTGGATATAATGTAGGGTTCTCATTTGTTTTGTCTACTGATATATTAAAGCCGCTGAAATGCTAGGTACACATGAGTACATGACAGTTTTCTTATGATGTTTTTCTCGGTCAGGATGAATTGCTGAAGATCCTTGGTGAGAAGCATCGGCTCTATGACTTTCTGTGCACACTTTCTTTGAAGTGCTCATATATACTTTTTAACAAGGAGCATGTAAAAGAAATTCTCCAGGAGACTAACATACAGAAATCTGCTGGAAGCACTGATTTGATTCTGTCTTGCACACATCTGCTTGTGGTAATTTAGTACTAACTTGCCTCTTCTACATAAATGCATTTTTCTTATCCTCATGTTTGCTTGCTAGACTTTATTTTAACCTATAAAGGAGAGAATTCAAATGGAAGGCACTTTTGGTTTAAGCGTTGGATGCCCAAAATGGGTTATATTGATAGGCATGATTTATAGGCTATATTCTGGTAAATTGTAGCGGGTAATAGTGGTGCCTTGGAGGCATCTATGATTGTCTTGCTTGCGGAACTATCCCATCTTCAAGAGTCCGCCTTGTGCCCTATAAATTTTGAGCCATTTGATGCGTTGCTACCACTAGATGTCACTACAAAAGTGTCATCTCTGGTTTAACCAATTATCCATGTATTTAAGAATGGATTTAAATTGTCCATGTTTTGGCATAATTTTCTTTCTGTCTCTTCCTTCAGTAAATGTCTTTCTTTGACGAACATTGCAGATTCTTGCACGTTTCTGTCCATTTCTGCTTAGTGGAATTGAGGAAGATTTGATACATCTGCTTGAAGATGATAATGAGATAATTAAAGAAGGTGTCTTGCATGTTTTGGCAAAGGCTGGTGCAGCCATCCGAGAAAAATTGGGAGATTCTTCAAGGTTCACATCTGAAGCTTTTATGCTTTGGTGTTGGTTCCTTTCTTGTGATATACTGAAACGTTATACTTGCAACTACAGGTCATTAGACCTTATGCTTGAGAGGATTTGCTTGGAGGGAAGCCGGAGGCAGGCCAAGTATGCTATACATGCGCTTGCATCAATAATGAAGGATGACGGGCTCAAGTCACTTTCTGTTCTATATAAGGTAGGTCATAATCTCACTATACCCATATAAAAATCACTGCCTATTGATTTATCCTCTCTTGAGGTTTATCTTCATCATATGTTGGTGAAATATTTGGGGATTACGTTACCTGTGTAATGTGCAGAGACTTGTTGATATGCTAGATGAGAAGTCACATTTACCTGCTGTACTGCAATCTCTTGGATGTATTGCACAGACTGCTATGCCAGTCTTTGAGACAAGGGAGAAAGAGATTGAAAAGTTCATAAAGAAAAACATATTGGAGCTTAATCATGTATGCCTTCTTGAACTAATGCCAAATTTTGCGACATTGTTTACCTCCTCATTTAGCATTCATCTAAATGCAAACGGTTCTTTTCAGACATCTGAAGATAAAGCCAAAGAAGGTTGGGATGACCGAAGTGAGATCTGTGCAATGAAGGTCGGATTTCACTGTTTGGTTATCTCCATTACTATTTTCAGAATTATGACTATTTTCCAAAGGATAAATTGGCATTTTCATTCAATTTTGATATACAGATATTTGGAATTAAGACACTGGTCAAAAGCTATTTACCAGTGAAGGATGCCAACCTTCGATTGGGGATTGATGAGTTGTTGGGAATCCTGAAAAACATACTCTCTTTTGGGGAGATCTCAATGCAAATTAAGTCAAGGTACTGCTACTGTGCAGGAATTGCCACTTTTGTGGATTGTGGCAATAGATGGATGTGTTTTGGATAGTTTGTTTCAAGTCTTTCTTTCTATAGGAGAGTTGGCTTCTCTTTCTCTTATCTTTGGCAATTTGCAGTTCTGTTGATAAGGCCCATTTAAGACTTGCTGCAGCAAAAGCTATGCTTCGTCTATCAAAGCACTGGGACCACAAGATTCCTGTGGATGTATTTTACCTTACTCTTGGGACATCAGAGGTGAAGTTTCTACCACCTACAATACCTTAAATAGCTGTTATAGCCCCCCATGTCTCACCTACACAACAATTTTCAGCAATTGCTTTCTTAAGGCAAAATTGTATGAATAATTATTTTTTTAATTGTTAATGCTACTAGGCCAGTTTCCCCCAAGTAAGGAAGTTATTCCTCAACAAAGTCCATCAATACCTGAAGGATCGTTATTTGGACCCAAAGTATACTTGTGCCCTCATACTTGGCTTGCAGTTTCAGCAGCCAGATTTTGAAGAGGTATGAATTGTGATTGCTGTATTGGCATGGTTTTCCAGGTAATGTGTTTATACATATAATGACTTCGTTATCTTTTTTTGACAGATCAAGAGCAACTTAAGTGATGTTATCCAGATCTATCAGCAGGGGAAAGCACGCCAACTTTCTGCTCAATCTGAAGCTATTACCCCAGTTCCTTATCCAGAATCTATTCTACCATACTTGGTCCATGCCCTTGCTCATCATTCTTCTTTTCCTAACTTTGATGAATGCAAGGATGTTAAAGCATTTGAACCTACTTATAGGTACAAATGTTTCCTGGCCTTACTGATGGTTGTATGTATAGTAGTTTAAAGAGCCCGAGGCTGCCCCACAATGCATTTCACCGACTCCCCACTCCCAAGCAATTATTCTCAGTATTATCAGCCTACACATCTTTAGATGCTGATCTAAGTTGTTTGATTTTCACTGCATAAGCAGGAATACTTGCATAATATAGGCTACCATAGCAAACCCCCTCTTTTAGTCATCTCTTTGTACTTTGCATACTGAAATAGTACATTGTGGACTCCATTTTGAGTGTAGTATTTGCTGTAACTTGGGTGGGTTGTGGCTGTTGGTGGTGTATTGGATTTATATTTTTCTTTTGGGGAGGAATGGGTGTGTGTACAAGTTGTTTGCCTGCATAACATAGATCACCATAGGATTTTGTTTTCTCTTCATTAGCCTCTCTATGAAAGTCTTGTTGAAAGAATACATATGGATTCATCTAAATGTCGTTCTTGTTGTAACTTATCCCACAAAAGGGTGTTGATGGAGAATTCCCTTTTTTTCTTGTGGGTGGGGAGGGAGTGTGTGCTAGTTGTTTATTTTGAAGAATAGGTTGGACCAACCAGCTGTACCTGTATCTGTTATAACTTGGAAAGAAGGCGCATTGTGTCACCAACTACATCGGAGTAATCATTTTCTTGTTATGTTAATCCTCATGGCTGAATGGTTAAAATACTTTGCCTGTTGTTAAAGAAGGGTGCTTGTCATCTACTCTGGATGTATAGCTCCTTGATTGTTGAGCTTATGTCTACGGTTTGACTAGGTTTCTTTTTCCATTTCCTTGTATGTTTTCTACTTTTAGTTCTCTATTCTGTCTTAATGAGATCTCATCATTTTTGATAAGGTAATGAGAGTGCTGATAGTTACACCCAAAAAGATCAAGCTAAACACTATTACTTTCACAGGTTGAATTATGACTTGATGAAATCTAACATGGCTTCAGGAACATTTACAACAACCTTGCTGTTCCAAAAGTAGAAGTATAGATTTTAACAAAAAGACCCAAGTGTAGAAACCTTGTTGTCTTAAAAAATTATGGAGTTCCTTTGTCTCTAGATAATTTGCCAGACTAGCCTGCTGTTGGTAGGTAATTCCACATTTTGAGGGGTGTTTTTCTGATTCCAGCACTTTTCTAGCTTTACAAAAGCTGTGAAGTAGGATTCAGCATACTAGAGCATATTCTCAATCTACTAGGCCTCTTTACAGTGTACAAAAGACGGTTTGTGTCTTCATACACTGCATATCTGTTTCAAATATCATGTCTCTTCTTTGTAGATTATGTTGTGTTGGGCAGGTTTTCTTAGCGACAAGCCATGTGAAACAGTTGATCTACATCTTGTAAGGTGCACAAGTCTTTTACATTTGTCTTTAGGGCCGATTGGAATAGGGGACGGGTAGGAGGCCTATTCAACAAGCAGTGGCAAGACTTTACCGTGAATCTACCTTCCCTTCTCCATTCCAAAACATTTTATCTTCCTTGTTATGTGTTAGCAGTGGAGTTCCATGTTGTTGGAGTGATTGGAAGACTCTTCCAAGTTCCTAACTCCATTCATTACAGTTCTATCTAAATAGTATGTTTGACCCCTAACTAGACTTACATTCAGCAACTGTAGCATTGGGGTTGAACATTCTTAAATAGAATGTTCCTTAGTTCTTCTAATGAGGACATATTGTTTTTTTTGAGAGAAAGGTAACAAATTTCATTTCAAAGCATTATCATCCCAAAAAGAAATGACGAATGGAAACTTACATCTCGCCCCAGGGGGTACATTACAAGTTCCTATGAAATCTACCAAATCTTTATTCTCCCCTATCAAACTACCTTTGCACCAAAAAAACAGAAGACTTAAACAATTCATCTTGATTCTATGTAAGTTTGATTTTTGGCCCTCAAAATATCTTGAAGTCCTTTCTTTCCGGAGAGTCCACCAGATGCAAGCTGGGATGGTTTTCCACCAATGGTCTACCTTTTTCTGCACCCAATCCCTCTCCAGCTACTCAGTAGTTCATTTGTTGTAGCAGGTATCACGCAGTTCACTCCCAGCATAGCCAGGAACATGCTCCATAGATTCCTAGCTATTTTGCAATGTAGGAATAGATGATCATAGACTTAAGCATCCTGTTCACACATGACACACCTTGAGCATATCTGCCACCCCTTTTTCTGTAACACTTCTTGAGTTAAGCAAGCCTTTTTACAAACCAGCCAAGCAAAACAAGCAACCTTTGGTGGACTTTTGGTTTTCCAATACAGTTTCCAAGGCCACCTCTCATGTACGGATTGCATATAATTGAGGTTCCAATAGCATGATTTAATTGTGAACATCCTTTTGGCTTGGATTTTCTATCTCACTGCATCAGGTCTCATAAATAAGCTTGGGGGTGAGTGCAGTGTTTGCAGTAACCTAGCAAAATCCCCAATGTCCAAATCATTAAGAGCTCTTCTAAAGATCAGATCCCAGCCTTGTGGGCTCCAGACTTGAGCAACACTAGCCTCTTTTTGCAGACTTAAGAGTATATAGTTGAGGGAAGGAAACTCTTAAGACTGTCTTCACTAGCCCATATCTCATTCCAAAAATCAGTCTTCAAACCATTGCCTACACTGATTGCAATGTTCTTGTTGAGACTGTCCCATAATCTCCTTATGGTTTTCCAAACACTGCATTCAAAAGTGCCTTGAACTTCCATAGTAGTCCACTGAGAAAGTAGACCATATTTCCCTCAATGTATTTGGTATAGGGAAGAGACTCGTCATGTAAGTTGGTATACCATCCCGAACTGATTTGGTGAGGGTCAATCTTCCTCCTAAAGAGATATACTGACATTTCCACCTGGAAAGTTTCTTTTCACACCTTTCCAAAAACCATTCCAAACTTCTAATTCCTTATTTTTAGCAACCAATGGAAGTCCTAAGTATTTAGTTGGTAAAGAGCCCAACTGGCAACCCAAGACCCAGCTAATTCCTGTAGATTCCCAACTTGGTTGATAGGAAATATGACTTTTTTCCTAATTCACATGAAGCTCTGAGATCCCTTCAAAGATTGTTAAGATGGCTCTTAAGTGTCTCACCTGACTGATTTCTGCATCATCTGCATAAAACAAATGAGACACTTCAGGATCCTCACCCATCTGCCTGTTTATGCACTGAAACCTCTCACCCATCTGTTAGCCTTTGCTGTTCTGAGCATATGGTTTAAATCCTCCATAACCAGAAGAAACATAAAAAGTGACAGAGGATCACCTTGTCTGAGTCCCCTGTAGGATTGAAAAAAACCTTCTGGGTTGCCATTAATTATTAGGGAGAATCTTACACTTGATATACAGGAGCTAATCCATTTACTACCAAATCCCATGCCCCTTAGAATTTTAAGAAGGAAATTCCAATTGACATGACCATAGGCTTTTGCATTATCCAACTTGCATAAAATCCCTGGTTTCTTCTGCTTATTCCTTGAATCTACCAGTTCATTAGCCAGCAAGGAGGCATCCAGAATTTGTCTTACTTGCGAAAAAGCCATTTGATGCTCATCCACCAGCTTCCCAATTACTGACTTCAACCTTTCAGTTAGGAGCTTAGAAATGATCTTGTAGACCCCTCCAATCAAACTAATAGGTCTAAAGTCCTTAATTTCAACAACCCCTGGCTTCTTTGGGATTGATGCCACAAAAGTGGTATTGAAAGCCTTTTCAAAAATTCCCCAATGGTGAAAGTTATGAATACTTTGCATCAAATCTTCCTTCAAGGTTTCCCAGCAAACTTTGTAGAATTGCATAGAGAACCCATCAGGACCAGGAGCTTTGCCCCCATCACAACTCTGAATAACTTGCAGCACCTCTGTCTCTATGAATGGTCTTTGCAACCATTCATCCTCCTCATTAGTGACTGTAGGACAGCCTCTAAGTGTAAATGAGGGTCTCCATTTTTCAGTCTCAATATACAGCTTGGATTAAAAATCTAGTAGAGCACTCCTGATATCCTCAGCTTCGTAGATCTCTTCTCCCCCTACAACCAGCCTATCAATGGTGTTGTGTCTTCTATGGGCTGTGGCTAGCCTCTGGAAGAACTTGGTGTTCCTATCCCCTTCCTTCAACCAGAGGGCTCTTGACTTTTGCCTCCAATTCTCTTCCTCTTGCTTTGTCAAAGTTTCAACTTCCACCAGAATTGTTGCCCTGGCCATCAATTTTTCCTCAGATAATTCTGTCTTCCTGAGCTTTATCTATATCTGAGAACTCTTCCAACAATTTACTTTTTCTAGTAGACATCTCAGCAAAATTCACTCTCCTCCAGCTTTTCAATTTTTGTTTTAGTAGTCTCAATTTGATGCATCGCTTGTAATTTGGACATCCCTTTACTTTAAACCCATTCCACCATTCTTGCACCATCTCCTTGAAACCCCCAATCTTGATCCACCAGTTTTCAAATTTAA
>JAOTQJ010000007.1:5981774-6008602 GCA_025642045.1 Solanum sejunctum
TGTTGCTCTTTACTACCAAGGTTGGCAATTAATTTTCAGTGTTGAGAGGGATGAAGCAAACTTTGATGTGAGGCTTGTCACTCAACCTATCCCCAAGAGGGAAAACTTTAAGCATTTGGGGTCCATCATCCAGAGTAGTGGCGATATCGACGATGATGTCGCACATTGTATTGGGGCAGCGTGGACTAAATGGAGGCTTGCCTCTGGAGTATTGTGTGACAAGAAGATACTATCTAAACTCAAAGTTAAGTTTTACAGAGTGGTGGTTAGATCATCGTTGTTGTATGGAGTGGAGTGTTGGCCGATTAAAAAGGCACATGTTCAGAGGATGCATGTCGCAGAGATGAGGATGCTGAGGTGGATGAGTGGTCACACCAGGAGTGACAAGATTAGGAATGAGACCATTTGGGAGAAGCTAGAGATGGCCCCGGTAGCCGAAAAAATGAGGGAAGCGAGACTGCGATGGTTTGGATATGTGCAGAGAAGGAGTGCTGATGCTCCTGTTAGGAGGTGCGAGAGGTTGGTTTTGGGAGATCTCGGAGCGGTAGAGGTAGACCGAAGAAGTACTGGGGGGAGGTGATTAGACAAGATATGATGGAACTTGACCTTACTGAGGACATGACCTTAGATAGAAAGAAGTGGAGGTCGCGAATTAGAGTAGTAGGCTAATGGTAGAGTTAGGTATTTTTTTTCATGTGTTCGCAGTATCCGACGTCTTATGTGTTAGTTTTATCTGATTTACATATTGTCATCCCTTGTGTCATATCTAGTTTTTTTCTGCTTACGGGTTTTGAGATGAGGGTTCACAAGAAACAACCTCTCTACTTCTATGGTAGCGGTAAGGTCTGCGTACACTCTACCTTCTCCAGACCCCACTTGTGGGATTTTACTGGGTATGTTATTGTTGTTGTTGTAATTGTAGAAGTATCACCATGCCTTGTGAGTTGTTAACTTTCTCAGTGCTGTTGTAAAAATGCCCTTAGTAGGAGAGCACAGAATGTTTAGTCTGACTCTGTATGCTTGTGTTGCTACTACATCATATAAATATCAACATTTGTTCTAGTCTTGTTATTCTCTTCACCAAATGGCTTATTGTCTGTGATTCTTCCAAATAGTGTATTGTTTAGGTTATCTGTATGATCAATTGAGTTGGTTTATTATATTATATCATTAACATTTATTAAAGAAGTTGGTTTAGGTATAGTTTTGCAACTCTTGTGCTGTTTTATACCTCTTTTTCTTCGTTCTAATCCAAAAGGCTCATGTCTTCAATATTTGCATATTTTCTGAACGTATTATTTGTTAATGCTTTGACCTGGTTTTTTGTAGTGCACATCAAAGGATGATACAACTCCTAATGTGGACTTGATTGGTTGCAGAATAAAAGTTTGGTGGCCCATGGATAAGAAGTGAGTTTCTCTTAACTTTAGAGGAGCAAATGTTCTTTCTAGTTCTTTCAAGCTATGTTCTGCTTCAGCTATCTTGGAGACTGTTCCTTTTTGAGTCTTTCCTTGCATGGTTAAAGTTTAAACTTCGTTTTATGCTGATTTGTCGTCAAACTCGTTGATTATCTTGGAGCAATACTCGTATTTATGTTTATATGTATTCCTAACACATCATGGTCACCATTGTTGCTTCTTTCTCATATCTGCTTTATTCTTTTACTGAGCTTCTGTTGATTGTCTTGCATTACTATTTCAGTCATTGGTCATGAGGATGGTGTCTAGTTGTCTGCATTTTCTTTTTAAATCTTTACTATGACTGTGGTCTTATATTTTGGTTGATGTGGTCCTCAAGATTATTAGGTTAGAGCACTAACTCCAAGTATTTGACAGATTCTATGAAGGCGTTGTCAAGTCTTTTGACACTCAAAAAAGCAAACACGTTGTAAGATGCATTCTTTTTAACTAAAGTAAATGAACTTCAGCAATTCGTTTAATATATGTCAACTTCTTTGCTATGATTTGTTATTAAATGTACCAAAGGTGCTATATGATGATGGCGATGTAGAAGTCCTCCGACTGGAAAAGGAGTGTTGGGAGCTTCTTGGTGATGTGCAGAAGCCTGCGAAGGTATGCTTTTCCTTTTAGTGTTACTTCATCCTTGCAATCTTGTTATTTTTATTCCTGCAGTGATCCAATGCATTTTGGCTTTTCCTGATTGCATTTGAACAAAATTTACAGGGTTCAAATTCCAAAAAGGTTTCAGGCTACAAGAAAGTGTAAGTGATTCATTTTCTGTAGTAGTTACGGGGTTTTTGAAAATTATTTTCGTGATTATCACAATTCCTTCTCTTCTTCTCATATGTTCTGGGGATTCTGTTTTATATGGCACTTGAAACTGAGTATCGTATTCTTGAGTGTTTGAAGTGTGTTGATGGTACTTCCGTTGTTGCTGTGGATATCATACCTCAGGTTGCATATCTTCTCCCTATTGATGTAGATGGGTTGGTATAATGAGTATTTCTGCCTTTGTTGTTCCAGACTATTATTAAGTGTTGACGACTAGCTTAATTCTTTTCTACTTTTGAACTTTTAATGCCTTTCATGAAAGAACTTTTAACTTTGCACATTGTGGCTCCTTTTATGTTTCATGCATTATGATGTTACCTTTTTTTTAAAAAAAAGGTTTTATGCATTATGCAAATAAGCTGTGGGAATAAGTGGAATCTTCATTTGTTTTATGTCTTCTGGCGCCTTGTGTATTTGCATTATAGAGGAATTGTAAGTATCTTTAACCTCCCCGCCTTCATTTAATGACTGCAGATCTGAAGAGAGGAAAAATAAAACTCTTCATGCCTCCAGGCAAAAGGAGGAGACAGATAAGATGTGAGCTTGATTCTTTAACTTGATTGCACATAGTTTGTGTATTTCCTATTTGCCTTATGCATTTTGTTTTGCTGACAGGTCTCCATTATTGCAAGTACGAGGGAAGAGAACTCCAAGGAAGAATTTGAAGTATGGACAAAAATGTCCAACAAAATCTTCTTTGAGCAAAAGAAGCCTGCTTTTAGGAAAGCCGTTGACAACCTCAAAGTCCAAGGCGGACAATTTAAGCTCAGGTAGGGTTCTTGTGATTCTCTGTTGCTGTCAATTTCTTGATTTATTCTTCTTTTTGTCATTGTAGTTAATTGTCTCATTTGCTTCTTGCTATATTCTTTTATGCGAAGGTCAACAAATGAAAGTGGAGAGGGGGGGGAAGAGAGAGAGAGAGAGAGTGCATGTTGTATACCCTGAGGTGAAAATTGAAAAAAAAAAAGGAAACATGAGAGTGATGGAATGTTGATTGTGCAGATGAGTGACATTTGATGATTTTAAATGCAGCAATGCAATCTTTTCTTTAATGAAAGAACAATAACCTCATCCGTATCTGAAAGTTCCTCCAAATTTAGAGTACTTTTCTAAGTTAATTTTGTAACCCAAAAGTTGCCACTTTTTCCTTAGTGAATTGACAGTAGAAAGTGGAAAGATTCTTTCCGTTGTGGTCTTCAGATAAACATTTTGAACGAGTGGGATACTTTAAGTGGCAATATATCTTTCAAGATAGGGGATGGAAGTAAGGTTAGTTTTTGAGGGGCACAACAACTGGTGTAGAGACAGCTGTTTAGTAAATTGAAGACTTTCTATTTCTCTTGGAACTTGAATTCTGAATCTTATGCAAAAGTGTTAGGCGATAGGTTAAAATTTTGCAAGTTATTGCAAATGTTAGATGACAATCTAATGTTTTGTTGGTAAAGCTTATATGAGGAAATAAGATATCCGAGTCTAACCTTCTCCCTAGAATTTTCCGAAGGCTATATTTGCTCAACTTCATAATAGAGACAAAAGTAAATGTGGCCAAAAGGGACAATTTTTATGGATCGTGCAATAATTTGTTCTTGTATCACTATTATTCAAAAGTAGGAGTAAAAGTAAATAATTTTTTATCTCTAATTTTCTATTTAGAGTATGAAAAGAGATTTCCGTCTGATCGCAGTCTTTTAGTTTCTCATGATACCAGAAATAGCCTTAATAGTTATAAATTTGTAATCTAAAAATTTGAATGGATTGAGGATAACCATGGAACTCGTGTTGCATTTAACACAGTTAAATCTATACTGGCATGTGTTCCTGCTCCTGTGTTAATTTACTTGATGTTCTTAAACTTAGTTGTCCCATTCCACTGGATTCCTTTCCCTGCTGTGTTCTTCCAGATGATCTATTTTCGGTAATCTTGACTATTCCTTATTACAAAATCAAATTTGGAATATTCTCAAGTAATATCAGAACTTCCATTATGTCTTAATTGTTGCTATTCATGATCTCCCTTTAACTTTCTAATCTGAGATTTGGCTTTACTAGGTGAATCAGAAAGTGAGCAGAAAGAGAGTACACGTGGGAGTTTGTCTGAACGCGAACTGTCTGACAAGGATGACATATCATACTCTGATGGGAAACCACGGGCTGATGCTGATAGGTCGAGTGGTATGGAAGAGTCCGAAGAAGAAGAATATCCCATGGAAAATAAAGACGAGGATGAGCCTGGCACCCCTCAGGATTCTGGTGGATCAGACCAGGCGATCTATTCTTCACATGAGAAACCACATGCAGACGTATCTACAGAGAAGTCGGATAATGATGAAAGATCAGATTCTCATGGGAGTGTTGGAGATGATGCAGACAGTCATTCAACTGATCGAGGTGACTCTGAAAGTAGCTCGGCTGCTAAATCTGACGAAGAATCATCCGACGATGAGCTACTCGTAATGCCTTTTCTTATTTACTATTTTGTTGGAACTTAAATTTCTTGATGAATGATAATTTAGTAATAAATTGTTGCCCTGCACAGAGCACGTGGAAACAACGAGCAGGGAAATCGGCTGGAGGGAAGTAAACCAGCAGAAAAGACCATCATATGATCATGACTAGTGATTTTGTAGAAATGCAGCATCCAGGAGAGCACGTGGCATCAAGCTGAATACTGTCATCCTAAGAAGCTTGCTGCAAGAAGATGCATGATACTATTAACAGTGAATTAATAAGTTTATGAAGTACAGTTTACCACATAGAAAATGTTAGGGCACAGGTTTATTAAAAGGTAGGGAGCAAAGGCAAGAATGTGCATTCCCACAATTTGTGTAGCTGGGGTCGAGAGGTAACTGATATGAGTCAATAGCAGTTCTCTTAGGCATTGTACAGCTCTAGCGTAGTAAGTTGGCATTAACTTGCCCAACTAACCGATCCTCTGTTGCAGCTCGGTTTTTGTTGTAGTCTTGTGTCTTCATTTTGTATATTTTGTTGTTTTAGAGTAGTAACAGAATTGCGTCTATTGTAGTTTCTCCCTCTTATAAGATCCGTGGATTCTTGTGGACTCTAGATTTTTAAGCATTTGTGGTGTATGGAATCAGTAACATTAGCACGCTTTCACTTGATCTGTTTTTCTTTTTTCTTTTTTTGGCTTCTGAATCTCAATATTTGTGAATGAAGTGTTTTTTTGAGTTTGTATTCGAACTATTAGAAATTCGCTTTTTTATTTAAACAACCACCAACTATTTATCAAGCACACATGATGCAACTATAAAAGCAATTGATAGTTGACACGTGATAAATTGTTGGTGATCATTTAGACGTATTCATTACACAAAAATCAATTCTTTTTACATGAAAGTCACTTTGCATTACTTCGATTATCACTTTGGCGGATTTTATAAAATTCTCAAAAAGTGATGTCAGCCTAGCTCATTTGTTTGAAAATTGAACGAGAAGTAATTCAAAGTTCAATTGTGAGTTTTACATACTTAATTACCTACTTCATCAATGTAAATAATTTACTATTTCACCTAAAAATCCAGATGAAAGATCATATAATATTCTCTAGTGGCTTGACCGTAAAAATTTAAGATTATATAGATAGTAAATACGTAATGGCAACAGATAGGAAAGCGCGTGATACAATAATCTAATTTTCTTTGTAATGAAATACATAATATGTGATTAGTTAAGTAGAAAAATTTTCCCCATTTTTAGTCCGTCTTGCCTTGTCCAACGCAAGAGAAGAGGAGAAGAATCAACAGTTGCTGGGTCTAATTGACGTAAGTTTAAAGATATATGTGTTTCCTCTTGTCTGTATCTGCTAGGGTTATTGTACATATATTCTTCTCGGCTATTACTCATTTCGTTTTCCCCTAAAAAGTCTGCTGCTTTAATGGAGTAGTATTTTTTATCGATCAAATTTCAGTGAGTATGGGAGGAGAGCTAAAAGTGATGGTTGTACAAGGCAGACGTTTGGTCGTTCGGGATTTCAAGAGTAGTGATCCTTATGTCATTCTCAACCTGGGTAATCAGGTAACAAACAAATATATCTTTATTTATATATTTCCATACACCAAAATTCATTCTCTATTTTTGTTCTACCAGACTGCAAAAACCAAGGTCATAAATAGCTGCCTTAATCCTGTTTGGAATCAAGAATTTCATTTTTCCATTTCAGAACATGCTCAGGTTCTCAAATTGGTAAGCCAACCAAATTCATTTACTTTATAATCTGTGTCATACATTTTGAATGAATGTGTTCTTACCATTCATTAACAACTCAAAAATAATTTTTAAGAAGAAAGTATCACTGGATCCTGTGTGTCTCACTCGGGGAATTGACCATAAATTAGTAATTCTGAAATAAAACCCCAAGGACAATAATCCGATAATTGTTGATGCATGAGAGACCACAAGCTTAATCTTTATACACCTGACCGGCAAAAAACCCAGAGAAATGGAGAAAGAAGCTAATAAAGAGAACCTGAAATGAAATAATCAAAAGAGGAAAATCTAAATTGAAGTGATTGGTAAGAGAAAGGCCTTAATTGGAAACAGCACTACTCAGATGTGCATATTTTGCATTGTGGACAAGATTTTAATACAAGTTGGTGCTGTGTGGTCTGTCTCCAATGTACACACTGCCACTTGAAAGTTTAGTATCATGACCTGGAAACTTCTATTTTCAAGTGAATTAACCTCTCTGTATAGTATATGATAGCATGAGGGAAGTGATATTTAAGCTGTCATTTTGCTGCTGAGGTGTTATATGCTAGTAGCTCTGTAGACAAAAGCTATATTTTGAAGAAAATGCATAACATGGAATTTGTGGATGTTGATCAAGGTGTATATATGGTTAAGCAACCATATATATTATTCTTTATAGGAATTTGTCTTGGGATTGTCCGTGCTCAAGAATTACACCACAATATGAGTTACCAAGAAAATATGATGCTTTGAAGTAGTTTAATAGGAGCAGTGTTTTGGACGTCGAAAAGCGACAAGGGTCTTCCTTGCTACAAGGTGAGGCGAGTGGCAAGGCACTCGCCTTTTTGAAGTACGGCATCAATTAATACCAAAAAATTAAAAAATTAATTGCATATACAAATAATCAAAATCTCAATCTCAATAACATATTAGCAAATATTTCAATTCGAAAAACTAAAAATAGATATTAGATACTAAAGTCTAGAACTTAAATGAGAAAAAGACAAAACAAAAGCCAAAACAGTGAGAAAAATTAACAGAGATAGAAGTAACTCAGTAGTCTGAAGAAGTAAAAAAACAAATGAAGAAGAAAAAAAATATGTACTGGTTGGATTTTGGAGTCCTCGGAAAAGTTTGGCCGGTCGAGGGAGAAATCTAGTTGGGTCATTTGGTTGGAGTTGAAGTCTAAGTGTAAGGGTGCAATTGTGCAAATTTGGAAAGAAAACCGTAAAATTATCTTTTAACTTTTAAATCCCTAAATTGATCCCCATTTTTAAAAAAAAAAATACAAAAGGCGATGGCTTTCTTGCCTCTCGCCTTTGTCGCCACTGTTGCCATGGTGTCGCCTTTTGAATATCGCCTCACGATAAAGCTAAAAGGTGATGAAGATCTCCTCGCCTAGCCTCTCGCCATCAGTGACAAGGCAATCTCCTTTGACAACACTGAATAGGAGTTAATCATGCTTTTGAATGCACAAATATTAAAAGCAACAAAGGGCTTCTTTTAGGACATTAATTTCGTTAGTTTTTGAGGGGTTTTCACTGTCAGTTGGTTTGGAGTTCCTCCATGTTAGTCGATGAGCATATTGAACTGTGTGAAAGATAATATAAAGGCAAATTCCTGAATGGGTGAAAAATAGTGATTAGGCAAATCATTTTGGAATCGGTAAAAATTACCTTACCCATTTTAAATGTAATTTTTCCACTTCCAAGTGATTTGATAGTGCAAGTAATATGATGAAACTAAGCTAAAGAAGCAAATAGAAAACAATTTAAACAGCGGGAGAGGGGGCTTTACAGGATATTGCGAGAAGAATGCATCAGATTGTCCCTTTTAGCTTATTGTCCAAACGGGTCTTTAGGTTATCCACTATATATTTAGAGCATTTTATGAAACTTTCTATGACTGAGCTTCAGTTGCTCCACTATTCTTTGGTCCTGCTTTGTAGTGGGCTGGCATGTGCACGTGCTCAGTTTTTCATTTCTATGCTTCCCAGATGATATTTACGTTATGTTAGAGATAAACTTAGATGTAAGAGAAATACTGTTCTATGCCAGAAAGAAAAGAAAAAACAGTTTCACTAGACTTTTCTAACGCCTTGTCTTCCGAGTTATATATTTACTACCTGAAATGGGATCAGTTCAATTCCTGAGTAGCCATTTCAAAATTTTATATATTTAGTTCTTACAGTTTGTGATTCAATTGTGACAGCAAGTGTTTGATAAAGACCACTTCAAGGCCGATGACAAAATGGGAAATGCTCATCTCAGCCTGCAGCCGTTAGTTGCTTCTGCTAGATTGAGAAAGATTCTTGGGGTTACCGCTGAAGGAACAACACTGAGGAAGGTTATCCCAGAGAGTGATAACTGTCTAGCAGCGGATAGCAGTATTAACTGGGTGAATGGTGAGGTTGTGCAAGATGTCTGGTTGAGGCTTTGTGATGTGGACTCAGGGGATATAGAACTGAAGATCAAATTGATCGATCTTCCTTCTGAAGCTTCCTCTATGTAAGGAGGAGATAGATCTTGGATTGATTTGGGCTGTAGAGTTTACTTTCCTGTTGCAGGTGGAAAAGTATGTGGAAGATTTAGCATGTGCATATGATGTGTCCAGTAGGAGAGCCAGCACTTAGTTGTATCTCAAATGTATCATATATTCATAATGGTGTGTACTTGTGCTCCAGTTAAATCCTTGTTGGAACATTGCTGCTCCTAGTCCTTTTCAATAGCCAACATTGCTTCTCCTAGTTAAATCCTTGTTGGAACATTGCTATGTGATATCGTTCAAGTTATCACAGCAGGGTTTGCTATTTTATATTTTTGGTGAAGCTCATCGTCATTTTGAGTGGTATCATCTAAAAGAAGTTGTATGCATTAAAGCTGAGAAAAGTACTGTTAAATGTTACCTAGAGGTCAACTATAATACATTCTTCCCAAAGTAGTATGAGCTAGTAACCTGAAATTAAAAGAGAAGGGCATTCAATGCAGGGGCGGCTCAATGCCTTTAAAAATGAGGTATCCCCTGGTCTCCAATTTGGGTGCCCTCATTTTTCAATAATTATAAAATTATTATATTGAAAAAAAAAAGAAGCATAAATTCTCCCCAAACTTGGACAAAGGTAGTAATTTTTTTTAATTATATTGTATCTTTCAATTATTTGTCGTACTTTTTTTTTTTCAGTTCGTTTCAAAACATTGAAGGATGTTTCTTTCTTTTGTATCAATATTCAGATTTAACTTTTTACATGATATGTTTAAGGTAATAAGATAAAAGACATTTTGGTTTACATATGTCTTTAGTTTAAGATTATAAAATTCAAAAATCTTCTATGCTTTTTAAATTTATCGTCAAGTTAAAATCAAATAAAAGATTTAAAATGAACGAAGTACTATTTTACATAATTTCAATAAAAAAAAATTGTACTTAGATAAAACTTTGTATCTCAAAAACAAATTTAAATATACTAACAACTGTGCATCTAAAAAAAAATTCAAAAAGATATATTTTAAATTAACAAAAATTAAAGCCTTCAATCTATTTTTGATTTAGGCCACTGATTAGCCCGAGCTTTGAGCCATCCTGATTCAAGGTATAGATTTAATAGATGTGTCGCCTCTATAATTGTTTGTGATGCAAATAATAATGTTGGGATTGATTTGTATTCTACATGAATTGCTTAATGTAAGGACAATTTTTGTTTCTAAATATTTGACTTGGTTTTAATGTACCTTCCAAAATTCATACCATTTTAAAGGACCTCACATCTGTCTTTTTTGCGGCCATTTCTGCCTCAACAAACATTTGTATGGTTTTTGCACTTATTCCGCAAACACCATTCTTGGAAAGGAACAACTTCACAAAGAGTGAAACAAAAAAACTTAAGAAAAAAGAACTTGCATATTCTGGCATTGCATTGCATGATGCAATAAAAACTTTTTAGATTGTCTTTTGTGATCCTTCTTTTTCTTACCCCTGAGTATCCCTATTTATTCTTTATCATTTGCTTCCAGGGGGGAAAAGAAGATGCAGCTTTGAGTTTTTACAACATTCACCTTCCATATATAAGTAACAAACACAAAGACATCTTGATATCATTGAGATAACCATTAATTTGTAATAAGGCTATCAGCTGGCAAGAGAAATATACCATAATGTTGAGAAACCGTAAGCAAAATGGGGGTTCTCCAAGATGCACATCCTCTCCAACGAGTAGTCCATCGGGTTCTCCAAGAGTAATAGTAACTCGAAGCATAGGTGGTTCTCCTACAAATCATCATGAGGTGGGAGAGATTGACACTAGATCACCTTTTCAATCCGTCAAGGCTGCTGTTTCATTGTTTGGCGAAACTAGCACTGCTGCTACTTCTGGTTGCTCCCCAAAAAAGGCTAATAAGCCTATCAGCACATTTAAGAAATCAAAAACTGCTGAAGAGGTATGTTCAGTTAGAACAGTTCAATATTCACTTCGACTTGATTAATATGTGTGTGTATATATATATAGCTGGTGCAGGAGAAGGAGAGTCAGCTTAACTTGGCCCTCAGAGACGTTGACAGCTTCAAACAACAGATAAGAAGCACTGAGACTACAAAAGGACATGCTCTCCGTGAGCTCCAAAATGCCAAGACTACTTTGCAAGATCTCACAAGCCAACTCCAAACATTATACAAATCAAAGCAAGCCGCTCTTCAGGAAACCCAAGCTGCAAATGCACGAGCCGCACAACTACAAGTTACAATTGCAGATTCCATGCAATCTCTTAGAAAAGCTAAGGAAGAAGCGATATTCCACTCGCATCTACAGGAAACTAATAAGGGGATTCAAGTCTTACAAGAACGACTCAACAATGTCCGTGCCTCCGATCTGGATGCTTTTGCCAAAGCAACTTCACAGCTTCGACTTACTAAAAACACACTTCAAGATATTGTGGCGGAAGAAAGGTCGTTAAGAAGCATGGTGGATTCCCTTCAGGCAGAATTAGATATCTTGAAGGGCCGTAACTCTCAACTTAAAGATAAGGCAGATGAAGCAGAAGCCATTGCTGAGAACTTGCGGTTAGATCTTGATAACAGCAAGCAAAACGGAGATGCAATCCAACAGTTAACTTGCGAGGCTGTTCAGTTTCTAGAGGAGGCAGAGGAGATGAAGAAGAAGGTGGAATCACTCAGACAAGAAGCTGTCACAACTCGAGCTGCAGCCAAGGAAGCTGAGGAAAGACTGAAACTTGCACTAAAAGAGGTTGAAGAGGTGAAAGCTGCAGAGGCACTTGCAAATGATCAGATTCACATTACAGAGGATGGAAAGATCAAATTGGATGTTGAGAAATATGAAGCTTTCAGCAAAAAAGTCGAAAAATTCAGAAATGAAGCTGACACAAAAGTTGCGGCTGCCATGGCTCAAGTAGAAGACATCACTGCCAATGAAAAGGAACTTCTCATGAAGGTGGAGGCAGGTCTGAAAGAGAAGCAGGACATGGAAGCTGCAATCAAGGAAGCTTTGAAGGCGACAGAGATGGCTGAGGCAGCTAAAAAGGCCATTGAGGGGCAATTGCGGAAAGAAACATCAAGAAAACGAAGCTGGAGATTCTTCTAAGAGCAAAGGAAGAAACGGAGTTTTGTGATCATCCATATGATAATTATTTTTTTTATAGACAACTCTAAGCTTTAATAAATATGGCAAAAGGAGCAACAAGTGATTGCTTGAAAGATTTAAAAAAGCAAACTTCCTGCTGTACCATGTGGGAAGTTTGTTCTTTCTTTTCCTGTTTTATGCTGCCTCCATTTCTGTTGCTTTCATCAATGTTTGCACTATGTATAAACTGTCTTTAAAGCTCTTTGTTGCTTCATTAATTAGTATGATGTCTATAGTAAACTAACAAAGACAAACTGCTGCATATTATCAAACAAACAGAAAAAACATCTCCTTAATCCAGCTCAGGATTATGCTGGACATTATTTATATCATAGTGTCAATACATTAAAGGGTCAGCATCAGTGATGGATAAAAAGTATTATTAATACATGTAATAACTAATAAGAGCTCGAGCAACATGTACCTCTATGTACATCTAACATAACAATAAGAAATGTCAACCCGTATCCCCTAAACATACTTGGTAAGTTGTATTGAAAATGCACCTCGTGCAACTATAACATATAAAATTTGAGTGAGGCTTCTAATTAGGAGGACTTCTGATATACTGCTCGAGCTATTAATATTATACTTCCATGAGGATCCAGAATTATCAGCCGGTAAAGTGCATAATGACCCAGCTCTTATTATAGAATGTTATTGGACCTCAACTTTCTATGCTCGATGATCATTGATATTAAGGTCATCCAGTGATTGAGCAAGCCCATTTTGCTTTCCAAACTTTTGAAATTCTGATGCCAACGTCTGAACAAATTCAGTCCCCTCGGTGACAGCATCAGGAAAATCCACATGGACAGAGCCCTGTTTAACAGGCCGAACAGGTCTACGAAGCAATGCCTGCTGCTTTATGTAATCATAAAGTTGCTGGTGGAACGGATGATCCAAGGAATAACAATTTTCATTCGAGCTGCCTGAGTATTTGGAAGATCCAGAACCTTCTCTCCGGCAAAAATGGGGCAGCGACGAATAGTCCATGATCTACACGAGTTAATAGACCAGACAGGGTTAGATCTCTCAACAACTCTTCAAACGAATAACACAAACTATTAATTATTTTCCCGACAGATCAGTGAGGCCAGAACTTGTTTATCCAAGTGGCACACTCATAATCATGAGGCTATGCCAGACTATCAGGCAGTCACCATAGAGGTAATTATTTAGCATGTGACAGAGGCGGCATTTTCCCTAGTTACAAGTTACAAGCATCGCTTGTTTCTATAAACCAGTGTTTGAATAGGCATAACATTTTCTAGTAACATGGAAGCCCAAATACCCCAAATAATTGTTCTCTTTTTTAGTTGTCCACATATTTTTATAATAAAAAAGTTACTACATCCTCGTAGAAGATAAAGAAAATCACAACAAAACAATTGTAGAAGAACTGCTACCTTCAATAGATCATCCTGTCCACAACCTGATAAAACTTGAACCTTTTTTCTGGTTCTCTCCTGCAGAAGAGGTTTGACTACCTAATGAATTCACATATTACAATAAATTAGCAAACTGTCATTCACAATTGATAAAAGAGTTACAAAAAGGAAAAGGAAAGAGAATTGTATAAATAAGAGGCAAACCTTCCAACAAGCTGAAAAGATATAGGGAGCATTCACAATGTAGTATGCAACTACCTTCTCCGGGTAATTTAGGTCATCGATGGAGGAAATTATAGTCAATAGCTGAATGATAGCAAAAACATTCAGTTAGTATATTTTTCTCCAAATATTACAAGAACAGTTCCAAGGTAATTCTCAAATAAAGATATGCATAAGTTTATATGGTTAAACAAAGACAGAAGTCTTGCAATTGAAATAATCTTTGTTCGTTGCACTAAGCGAAGAGTGGAAAAGAAAAAAATACTCCATAAAATTAAGGGATTCTACATCAACAATCAAAATCTTCCCCAATTTAACGAATCAAATAATACTGTGTTAAGTTCCATATTGGTTGACAAAATGGGGGGTGGTCTCCTTACACGGTACCCGTCATGAACTTACCTCTGGGATTGAATTAGGCCAACAGACCATTTCTTGACATGTTATCAAAGCCAGATTCATCGATCCCTAATGTTGTGTTTCTCAATGTTGGCTCTCATACTATATCATCCACACTCTAGTTTTCGCACCTAAGTGTGTGGAGGAGTGTTAAGTCCCATACTGAATGAGGTAATGGGTTGTGGTCTTCTAATATGATTTTGGGTAAGCCTTCCTCATGAGCTAGCTTATGGGATTGAGTTAGACCCAATCTATTACATCATATTTTGAAAGAACCCAGCAAAACGATATTAGAACTCTTGACAGAATATACCTTTATTTGATTTAGAGCTGAAAGTTTCAAGCCGGTCATATCTAAAATCTTCAGAGATTTGCTGATATGTTTCCCATACTTCTTAGTTGCAGCAGGCTGTGACAGATGAACCATCTTAGTAAAATGTAAAGGATTAAAGCATGCACACATACACACAAAGGAAAGTGATTTATGAATCCTTTTACCAGAATCACGCGATCGCGATATTCATTAATCTGAATGTGTGATTGCACATAATAATGGACCTGGGTGAAGAACTCAAGTTACTATTATATTAGCAGAACAATAATTAAAATATGAAAGCAATAATTAAAACATGGAAAATGGAAGAGTTCAATCACTTAAACTTCCCTCCTGGGAATGAAGCAAATAAGGAAAAAGGCTGAGAACTAAATAACCAAAGCCAAGGAAAAATGTATAACAGGGGGCATATTACGCAGAAGTTTCTAGTGCATGTTCATGGGGTAACAGTCAGTTATAGCGAATACTACAGACATACCGGGGGCATGATTGAAAGATCAAAGGTCTACAATTGCTACTACTAATTGATGTATATAAAAGGCATTCTATTTGCAATTTTACTTTCCCATCTCTAAGTTTTATCTCTAACCTCTGATAAGTAGAAGCAAAGTAAAGGAAAATTGTCCAAACACTAATCGATTATGAAATAATAACAGGTTTAGCAGTTTCATATCTATATACATGCAAACTGTTTGCAAAAATGTATCACTATTGGACTTGACAGAAAAGGCATCAGTCATGATATGGATGGAATTCTTGTTTTTGGACTCTGAACCTAATCCAATCAGTAGACCTCCATTATCCACAAATCAAACATCCATTACTTGACAACAAGTTCTTAGATAGGTCAATGCACATGAAATCTTATAGCCTTGAGGGAAGATAAGAATCTTAACAACCCTTACAGATGCTTTATCATATGTGCTGAGTCCTGCACCAAAAGCGAATACTGGAAGCCCCTGAAAAAGAGGGAAATGGAGTTTTCAAATAGTTATGTGAAGTCCATAGGAGCATCAATAGCAAAAGATAGCTATAATGTGTGTCATGACATTATTTCATGAATGGATACCTCTCTTGTGTAACCTGGCATCCCTATGAGTTGAGAATCACGAATTGCTCTGTAAAGTTCAGTAGGAATGATAGGTTTCTGAGATAACAATTACAAACGAATCACCGTTAGATAGTAATTTGCAAAGAAGCCAAGATACATTCAAGTTCAACTATAGTAAGAATATCTTAGGATAAAATACAATTTACTACCAGAGCCGAGGGTCTATCGGAAACAACCTCTTTACCTCCTCGAGATAGGGTTAATATTAGCTTACACTCTACCCTCTCCAAACCACACTTGTGAGATTAAAATTGGTATGTTGTTGATAAAATAATTCTTTTGTAAAAGAATACTCACAGTATAAATACAACCAGTCTAAGTGTGTGTGCACACTCTTAAGGAAAACTCAAGAAGCACGATTTCCTTTTGGAACAGACAGCAATCTCGTGAAAAGATTTCTACTTGTTTATACCACCATAAAAACCACACCTAAAGTCTTCTAAGGTTTGCTAATTTCATTTTATTTTTTTAGAACAAAAAATCTTACCAAACAACATTTATCATAGCCACAGTGCAAGGTTCTAAGCTCCTAAAAAAGTAAAGACCACACTTGATATAGAGAGAAGCCACTAAAACTGATTGTTATAATAGTAATAACAAACTTCAATAATACTCACCGCTAAAATATCGTCTATCTCATTTTGGACCCTCCATGTCAAAGAATCAACCAACTGAAACATTTGGAAAAAGGAAGTATCAGATACCCCTGATCTTTTAATAGCCCATACATGGAAAGCAAAAAAATTTAAATGTTAAATATAGGTTTTAACCATTTTATGGGCATTTGCAACATTTCCCTCTCTCGCTGTTAGGAAACGCAGATATGTGTCCCTTGGACAGCCTTGATGAACATTCTGCAAAGTATAGAGGAAAAGATCATTTGAACCATTCATTATAACACAGAGTCTGGCATAGATCCAAACTTGAAATGAATGACCAATCTAGTTTCAATTGATACTATTATTCACTTGTAAGTTTCAACTGAACTAAGAATTAAGTTGCTCAGTACTCGCCAAAAATGTCGTTGCACCCATGTCGGATCCTTCAAAAGTACACTATTTTTTTGAGGATCCGATGCGTACCCATCGACATTTTGAAGAGTTCGAGCAACGTAGCTGAGAACAGTCTCAGGCAATGACAGCTATTGTCATACTCATCTACAGCTCTTTGCCTGGACAACCATGGTTCAGGAAATTTACAATCACAAAAAGTACCAATGTGAAACATCTTATAACATTCTATTTGGATATTATAAATTTTATAGAGACTAATTTAGTTGCTCATACTCTGGCAATGCAATATTCCGAATAGTCTAGTCTAGAAACTTGAGTGAATGCTCTCAGAAGAGATCAATTTTGAAAAGAGAATTCATTGCTTTCACCAAATAAGATATAAGAATACTAAAAAATCAAACTTTTATCCAATGAGTGAGCTTTAATACTAAGAAAATTTCTTAGTAGTTTCTTTTACTTTAGTCCTTTCCCCAAAACCAAATGTAAATGTCACAGCAGAATTTAGTTACGCCGTAACAAGGAAGTGTGGAAAAATGTCACAGTTGAAATTCTGCATTCATTTGACTTTTCATAGGTAACATCCCACATCCAATTTAACAATTATAATTAGAGAGATAGGATGAGTAGTCTGAAGCAATCATTTTTAGGGAAGGAAATGATTGTTCTTTACTTAACTCTACTTGCTTTGTAAACAACTCTCTCTTATTGATTTAAGATTGTAACTAAATCAGGGCCAACATAAATGGAAAGGACAAGAAAAATGGAATCCGATGAATGAAGAATTCCAATAATACATGACAGTAGAAGAAGAAAGTAGCAGAACCTGAAAAGTAGTTTCGAGTGCTTCATCAACTGCAATGAATGAATGAATGGGGAAATTAGCAAAATGATGATGATGATGATGATGATGTTCACATGGAGATGAAGATGTGTGTGTGTATACCTTGCTGCATTAAAGCTTCAAACTGGGTGATGGCTTCTTCTGAAATCACACACATGGCAGAGGAGAGGGTATACAATACAATACTGTTTTTCAAGTGAATGAAGAAGAACAAAAGTAAGTAAAGGTATCCCAAGTAAAGGTCAAGATTCAAGAAAGGTACGCTTTTACTTTTCTCTCTTTCAACCTTTATTTACTTTTCTTTTTTTCCCAACCGACAGACGCTTCATCAATGAATTATTTTTTAGATACTCAACCAACGTGACGATATGCTTAATTACATGCCTCTTTCCTCTTTCCTCTTTCCTCTTTCCTCAACCTCCAATTCAAATACACGTGCACCTCTATTATTTTTTAAAAAAATAACTAGATATAAGCTACTTTTTCTCAATATCTTTATTTTAATTTATATATATTAATTTTTTATCTTAATTTTGTGGTGTTGATAGAATTTTTTATTAAAAATAAATTTATTTTTATATTATTATTAATTATTAAGATATATTGTATTTTTTATATGATTTCAATTTAAAAAGTACTGAATTTCTAAAAAGACCCTCGACTTTTCCTCTTTTAGACAATAATGGATGACAACCATCTAAACAAGGGGTTAGAAATCTAGATTCTCTTTTTGTTATAAAATTTATTGAATATTGTTAGCCTTTATTAATGCAATTGTAGTTAATTTCATAAACTTATGTTAAATTTAGATTACTTGAATTTGTTAATTTAAATTTTTAATTTGAACTCATCACTTTTTTAATTTTGAATTTGTAGATTTAGATTTGTCATTATTAGTTCGAAGCATGTCTAAACTATTCTTAAACTATAGAATTTAATATAAAAATATTTTATGCTAATCTTTTCATTTCATAATATTCTGATGTCAACAGCTCTAAATTGTTCTTACTTTTAGTGGACTACTTCCAAAAGAAATTAAATTTATCTATTACGTGCACTAACATTCTTACTGGCTATTGTTAAAAATTTAAAACTTTAAATCAACCTAATAATCCATATCGTTGATCTGACACGCCTAAAAATAATTCCTTTTCTTCATCCTTTTTCTTTTAGTAGTTTGAAAATATTTTCTTTCAATATTGAATTTTTTCTATATATGTTTCTTGAGCTTTAACAATCATGACTACTTCATGAAATTTAGTAAGAAGATTGAGGTAAAAAAAGATCAGATTCAACTACGTAAATTTAACAAATAAAGGGGTAAACTTTCTACCAAAAGACTCATTCTTTGACTTCAATGAGTTGAAATTTTGAAATTTTTTTCTCAAATGTTCAAACTTTCTCACCATTTTAATAGGTCTTATTTTCTCTATCAATTTTGTCTTTGATCATCATTTTTATTAAAATATTTTATTATTTACAATACTTGACATATAACAATATGTATCTTTTTATTTTGAAATCATAAATATTTCTGAGTTATTCTTCTTATATGAATTGACACGATAAAAATTAAAAAGACGCATATTGTTATGTCTCACGCATTGATTAGAAAAGCTTGAAAGTATTTTAATAGAATTTAGCTTGATTTTTCTAGTGGATCAAGAAAATATTTGATTGAATGTATGTGTAGATGATTTTACATCATTCTCTTCTCTTCACTCTATTCTTGTTGACCTGTATTTGTTATTCCGAACTATCTTTCACTAGAGATGTGTATAACAAGTTGCTACTACATATTTCTAAGTTCTATTATCCTGGATTCTTATAATTCAAAAAGTTCGAATGATATCATTATACACGAGCTAAAATAATTATGATTAAAAGGTATAATGACATATGATATATCAACTATGCATCACTTCTTTTTTGCATGCTTATAGACTGTTGATAATTATTCTACGTATGAAACATTGTTTGATTGGATGATTATTGATGGAGGATCTTTCATCCATTGAGGATTGAAGAGCTATCTTAAGATTATGACTTCATAATAACAAGGGATAGGGAATTAGATAACTAACCTCCCAATGACATGACATGACTTTATGACTTATGATTTTCTATTGTTTGTGAAAGTACTACCTAACACCTAGTTGGACTAGAGGCAAATACTAGTATTTCAAAACTATGTGCCACCAAAGGTAAAAGAAGATTAGAGATGAATACCCAAATTTTCGAAGAGGTGAGTATTCGAAATATGAAGGCTTTAAGGTGAGTACCTGAATCTAAGAATTAGAGATGAGTACCTAGTTCACACAATCACTTAGTGGATCCACTTAGGCTCCCCCACGGCAAGTAGCTTTTCGCTCGCTCCAACATAGGGAAAACATCATGACTCCATGGATTAGCTCACATGATTTCATGTCAGTTATGGTTTCTCCCACTTATGATCTATGATTTCTCACGTATAATTATGACTCTCTTTATGAATTAAGAAGTTTGCCAACTTATAAATTTATAATTTTTCAAAATTTTCTTCTATGACTTGAGATTATCCATGCATTTTGTAAGCTTTTCTAAGATTTCATTATTATTATTTGTTTAATGATATGTGTCTTGTTCATGATCCAGTGGGTGTTTAGATTGACTTATGTTTTTGGCTTTTAACTGTTAAGTACCTTTTAAGTTTTGAAAGTGTTTGAATAACACAAAATGTGCATGAAAATACTTTTTTCAAGCTAAAAAAGTTTTTTATAAAAAAATCAAAAATAAAAATAAAAAATAAGTAATAAAAAGTAGAGGTCCCTAAAAGTCACTTTAAAAAATCTAATCCAAACACTTCCTTACTATAATAATTAAATGATTTGCTTATCATGCTTTCTATATTGGTCATTGCATCCTTGCTTGAAGTCATGCATTGCATTGCATTGCTCGCATATTTAGAGTTCATTTGGTAAAGTATATAATAATAATGTTAAATAGAGTCTATTAATAATACTTGTATTAGTAATGCATGTATTAGTTATGTTCGTATTAACTGTAGATAAATTATAATTATGCATTGTTTGGTTTGACGCAATAAAAATAACATGCATTATATTAAAAAATTTATTTACAAACATACCCTCCTCATTTATGGTGGGAAGGATGTAAAAAAGTTTTTGAAGAACAACTGTATCTTTAATCATACTAATGCATGCATTAAAACTATAACATTACTAATACCTACAAACCTATGAAATTAGTAATACACTCCCCATTACACATTAAAACCTTGAGACTATTTCTTTCCTTTTGTTGAGGGTGAGTTAGGAACTTGTCCATATCCCCCGCCTATGTTAGTACGATAATGGCATGTCTAGACAAGAAAAAATGTATAAGTCCGTTTGATTGGCCTAAACTTTATCTTTATTTAGACTTTGTCTTGAGATTTGCCTATTATTTCGCTTCCTATCGATGATTTACTTGTCTTATGTATGCTTGATATGCTAAGATGACTTGGTTAGGATTTATTCGAGAATTCTAATCAATGTGTCACACCTAGGCCTAGTTTGGATCTTATCAAGTATTTAGATGAAAATTTTAATTCCTATCATAATTACAAAATTTGAAAATTTTAATTCTTATCACATGCAATCAAAGTTAAGCACACAAAATAAAATAATTACTATGATCCCTTTGTCATTGCAAAAAAATTAAGCATGCGATGTTATGATTTATATTCTTTGTATAGAAATATTGATAGGTGATTATAAAGACTAAGCATATGAACATAATTAAGATTGATATTGTATTACGTGGCATACCAAAATAATGTGATATATGCTTATCAAACTATGAATGTTGAGTTAGAATATAGTGTAGAACATCCAAATAATTAATAGAAAATGTTTTAATGATAAAAATAACTGCCCTCTCAAATACTAAGAAAGAATTAATTGAGAAAAATGGAACAAAAAAGGAAGAAAAGAATATACAAAAAATAAATATGAAGAATAAGAAATCACCTATACAAAAAACAAGTATGAAGAATAAGAAATCACCGCAACAAATTTGCAATCAGAATTCATAAAAAGTTTATTCGATTAATTTATTTTTTTAAAAAACAATAAATTATTACTGCAAACTTTAAAAATCTATAAAAACGGACAAACTTGAAGAGTTTAGTAGAATTATACATTTATGATTTTAAGAGAAAATTATTGTACTAATTTTTAAAGAAAATCGTGATTAAAATTGTGAATTTTGATTGTGATAAAAATAAGCGAAAAGCATAAAAAAATATAGATGAGTGATATAAATAATAAATACATATTCTTTAATATGATGTAAGTTTGTGATTGACGAAAATAATTTTTTTTATCACTAGAAAAGAAAATTGAGTGTATTTAAGGAGTTGAACACTGCTCTTAGACGCTATATGTCTTTTCTCTCCACATCATTCTCACGTTTGCAGTGGTTCTGGTATGACCAGAGTGAAGGGGAGGATAATATTAATATCATAAAACTCAACTATGGATGAGTTACTTGTTTTTTAAAAAAAAATTAAAGCATTTTATTTATTTTCAACAAAAAGATACAAGGTGATATGAGGGAGGTAACAAGCAGTGAATTACTTTTTCCTATTCAGATATGAAGATATCAAGATAAATGAGTTACCTATTTCAAAAGATAATATATATATATATATATATATATATATATATATATATATTTTTGTCAGAATTCCTCAAAATTGAAGACATTTTTAGAATTTCTGGTAAAGGTAAAACATTAATAAGTCCCTTTACACCGACTTGTAATAATTAGAAAAATAAATTTAAAATTATAGAAATCGATAGTTTCTAATAGTGTTCTTGTTGTTCTGTTGTTTCTTACTTCAGTTGATTTCCAGTCTTTTAAGATTCTATCATCTATGATTGTCATTTATATTTTAATGTTGGTATCACCTTGGTAAAATGACAGATATGCAGTTTTAATTCAGTTTGCATTTTGAACAATGCACACGATTATTGTGAGTTTAGTTATCCATTGCTTTTTCTAAATGGTAGTAAGCGATCATCTAGGACACAAACAAACCTTAGAGTTTGTTTGGAAAACTATTTAGTAATTAGAACTGCTTAGGACACTAATTACCACTCTAGTAATTACACAGCGTAGCAATTACTGTGTCCTATTTGTTTGTCACAATGTAATTACACTATAATTACAAGTGTATTGATTGATTGCACAAGTTTAATTACAAGGTTATATAAAATTTTAAAATAAAAGTTAATTATTTAAAATTAAAAATTTATATTAGACAAATAAGAATATTTCTAAATAACATTAAATTAAATGTTTAAGAGATATACTGTCTTTTAAAATTATATTAATTAGTAAACACATGTTCTTAACTAATATTGTAAACAAATTAATTTATATTTTTCAAACTAGTATATATTAATCAAATTGATCATAATAACTAAAAATACAAACATATGAAATGCAATGTTTGATAAAAAAAATATAGATATTATAATATAATATCATAGAAAAATTCTTAAATATTTGACAAAACAATAATTTATCCGATCTAACTAAAAAATAAATGGCTGATAATGTAAAATATCAAGTCATATACTACTTACACAGATGAAATTTAAAATATAACATAAGTTCTAAATTCAAAATAAAAAATTTAGCATATTAATCTTATGTCAAATTTCAACGTAACATATATAAATATGATTTAAAGAAAAACGTAAGTTTATAACTTTATTCAATAATAAATTCATGTTTAGTTTAAAAATTAGAATATTAATAAAATTATAATACAACAACAACAACAACAATAACATATCCAGTGAAATCCTATAAGTGAAGTTTGAGGAGGGTAGAATGTAGGTAAATCTTACCACTACCTCATAGAAATAGAGAGACTGTTTCCTGGGAACCCTCATCTCAAAAACCATAAGTAAAAAGAATTAAATATGACAAAAAAGAAAGGGAAGGGAACAAAAAAAATATGACTAATAATGAATAGTACATGACAATATGTAAATATGATAAAACTAACAATATGTAAATATGATAAAACTAACACATAATACGATATGATAATGAGAACACATTATTAAAAAATATATCCTCCACCCAACCCTACTATACCCCAAAGCCATCTAATAAAATTATAATAATTAAAAGAAATAAATATAGAAGAAATAAACAAAAAAGATAATTAGAAAAAAAAATTAAAATAAAACAAATAAATTAACCAAATCCAATTAGCAGGTGATTTTCAAACAGGCTAGGGTTCTTTCAAGTGTGCTATTGGGGTTATACAGACAATGTGCTATTGGGGTTATACAGACAATTGATACCAACATCTTACAACGCATCTGGTTGTCTCTTTAATGTATGTATATCCTTCATCTGCTCCTAGTTGTTCCTTTAATTGGTCGAATTTATTATTGTTATTTCTTTATGTATGTTTCGTATTTGAGCGAACTGAACTTGGGGGGTTTTGATTCATTTTTTTGGCCTAAATCCATTGCTTCAGTGGCTTTGGGGTTGAGCCACCCTTCTTGATGCTTAAAAATCTTGTAAGAAATTACTGTTTTCTGCTGATTTCGCTTTTTTACTTTTTTTCTAATCATCACTCTTGTATGGAATTATTATTAGTTTAACTTAATTTTGGAGTATTTAATTCTTGCAATATTCTCATACCTATGGCCTGTTATGCATTATATTATTAGCTTTTACTGCCATACACTTTTGGTTTTTTGAAACTATCTCCATTATCAATTTCATTATAACTAAAAATTAAGGCATTTAATGTATTTTTCATTTCAGTTCAAGCTGCGAAAAAATTAGCATCTCGGTGGTTCTCTTAAAAGAACATCATCTTTGTGGAAGCAGTCTTTATGGGATCCCTAAGGGCTGAATCTGTGTGGTAGTA
Organism: Solanum sejunctum; assembly: GCA_025642045.1. Classification (NCBI taxonomy): domain Eukaryota; kingdom Viridiplantae; phylum Streptophyta; class Magnoliopsida; order Solanales; family Solanaceae; genus Solanum; species Solanum sejunctum. The sequence continues at coordinate 6,006,155 of JAOTQJ010000007.1, forward strand.
AAAGTAGAGGCATTGACAGAAGGAAGCAGGTCTGAGTGAAGACAATTATGGCATTGGTAGAAGCAGATAAAGTGGAGCCTCTAGCAGTTCTAGATAAGGAGGAGGAAGTTGGATTTGTCTGGGGTAGAAAGAGAGGTGTTGGTGGTAAGAGAAAGGAGGTGCAGTTTTATGAATCTTTTACCTATGATGGTGTGGAGTATGCTCTATATGACTCTGTATACATGCACAAGGAAGGTGAACTTCCTTACATCGGTAAGATCATAAAGATATGGGAAAATCCAGACAAGTCTAGGAAGATAAAGATCCACTGGTTTTTTCGGTCTACAGAGATCTTGTATCACCTGAAAGATGTAAAGGTAGCTGAGAATGAAGTATTTATTGCCTCTGGTGAAGGCACTGGGTTGGCCAATGTTAATCCTTTGGTGAGTGTCATAAAACTGCTTTATCTCATTGCGCTTCTTTCTGTCTGCTTTTTACCTTATATTAAAATAGGAATTAACTATGTAGAGTTAAACCATATTGTTTTATGTATAGCATAAACTATCTTTTAACCAACTGCTTATGGTTAGAGGAGTCCGATTTATGCCCATATCTAATCCAATATCTATCTATCTATCTAACTAATCCAATATATATCTATCTATTGTCCACCTCGTCAATGTTAGTAAAACTCACTTAGTTCTTGTGGTTGTGGAGACCCTTCTGCTTTTTCTACTTGGTTTTGGTGAATCTTTAAGGGAAGACAGGCTTCGTATTGAGGTGATACAACACAAATTGACTTGAAACATATGTTATTATTGCTATCTTTCTAACTTACATAGTGGTTAATGTGGTGGAAGATGAACAATCAGAATGAAGTCCGAGATGATTTGTTACTAGCTGATGATGACAAAGCAAATGAACCTGCAACAATAAGTTCTTCTCTATGAAGTTTCTCTAAATTGAGAGATGGTAGAAGCTAGCACATTGATCTCTCCTATATTCCTGCTGAATGCCAATTCTGTCCCTCCTTGTTGCCATCTGGCTTTTTATGAAATTTATCCTCTTCATTGAGAGGCTACCTCTGTTTAAATGATTTTTCATTTGGGTAACTAATGGTAAGGGGAATGGGTGTTGGTTTGGATAGGCAAGGGGGCTTTGAAAGTGAAATGTTCTATGAAAGGAGTAACTTTTGAGAAACAAGTTCCCTCTTTTGCATGATTAGTGCAAAAGCATCACTGGGAAATCTTTGTTGAAAGTATGGGAGTAAATAAAATGAATGAAGGGGAAATATAAGGGGGAAAAAAAGAAATTTAGAAAGAAAAGCGGGCAAGGGGTCTGATTAGGTTTGGGAACAAACACAAGAATTCAATCGATTCCTCTTTGCTATAAGATCTACTGGAGCTTTTCATTTTACCATAAGGGTGGATCTGATCAGGTTTAGGAAAACTTACAAACAAGAATTCAATTAAGTTCTCTTTGTTTAGATCTTGCAGGAGATCTTTTTTTTTTTTGGCCACAAGGGTATTGAAGGTTTTGGTAAGCACCTATGCTTGCTAAATATACACATAATGATCTCCTTCAAAATGAGCGTGTATGTCAATTATTCTAACATGGACGACAATTTTGCAAGATCTCATCTTCCACTCTTGAAATTCGTAGGTCTTCACTATCACAAACAAAATTGTCTCCTCCTTTTTCTTGAAACTGGTACTTTTGAATTCTTCCTCTTTCTTCACCATTGCAAACCTATAATCTCACATAAACCTATTCAAACTCCTCTTCTCATTTTTCCCCACCATTACAAACCCAAAAAATTCAAACAACTAGCAAATCCAAACTATTACTTTGTAATTAAAGCAACCTCTCTCAAATTTCAAATGACCCATTCTCTACTAGTTTTTTTTCTTGTTGTGTGCTCTCCCATCTCTTGAAATGATGAATGCCTATCCCAATGTCAGAAGAGAAGTAGAAGATTTTCAGGGTCAACAATTGCAGAAGATAAATGAGATGGACTAGGACTAAAGGAATGGTTTTTTAATTTTGGGTTAAAAATGATTTTAGGACTAAAGGAATGGTTTTTTAATTTTGGGTTAAAAATGACTTTACCATGAACGGTGTTCAGAGCTTCTTTTCTTGAGGGTCACATTGATGAGCGATGAGGTTGATTCTCTGTTAGGAATGTTTCAAAACATTGAAGTTTATTTGGATAATTGTTCTAGTGTATCTCAATCTTTCTGCAAGTTCCAATTTAGAAGACTGGACGTGGCCATTATAAAACAAAATAATGGCCAACAAAACTAATTTTTCATTGAAGTCTATTTTTATGAGCACTAGACCACGCAAAGAGTCTAATTGCTAACTTCCTTAGCGGTGAAACTTCTATGAGACCACAACAACAACAACAACAACATACCCCAGTGCCTCAAAAGGCTCCCGCTCATTGCGGGGTGAGGGGGGTCGAATGTA
>JAOTQJ010000007.1:6008702-6038761 GCA_025642045.1 Solanum sejunctum
AGCCATTTTGCTTTATTCCATCATACTCCCAAGGCCAAAAAATAGTCAATCTTTGGCTCCATCCGAGATTGATGGAAATTCTATGAGACCACAATGTGGATGAATAGTTGATTGTGTGAGTTCGGGGGAGAAAAACGTCAGCAAGTTGAGTTAGCTTGTTTTTTCCTATTAAATCTTTTTTAATATGCATTCTTTATTGTTGTTCATGTTAATCTTGTTAGCTCATAGCACAAAGACCACACCTCCCGCTTGTTATTATAAAAGTTAAACATAGAGTCAAGATCATACCTCCCGCTTGTTATTATAAAAGTTAAACATAGAGTCAAGATCATACAATTGCAAATAGATAATTTCTTGTGAAGTCATATAAATGCTTTTCATTTTCTTTTGGACATCATAAGTACAACTCTTAATCTTATCTATTTATGTTCATAATATCAAAATATTTTGAAAAAGTTGACCAAGCCACCAAGGGTAGTGGTGATTAGGCTTTTATTTTTAATTATTGAAAGAGAAATGGAGGCTGAAATATGTTGGATGACATGAACAAAACAATTTGGAAACTTTCATGCTTCTAATATGCCTGATTTGCATGTGCTTTTACCACATCAACAATCTTAAAAGGCAAGTATGTATGTTCAATGGCTAGAGTTACTTGTATGTGGGGTTTTGCATCTTTTGAACATCTTTTTATAATATTTCACTTCATAAAGGTACTTATCATGTGTAGTTTTAACAAGGCAGTTAACTGAACCTGCTGTTGGAAGGATGTTAAACTGGAACATGTTATTGGAAAAAGGTGTTATCATAAAAAAGTACTTATCATGTGTGTTAAACTGGAACATGTTATTTAAAAAAGCTGTTAGGGGGTTGCCTTTTAAAAATGTGCAAGTTAGAGTATTAGTTTGTATATTGAGCCCTTTTTTATTCGTTGAGTGTTATTGTAATCCCCAAGGCATTTTCTGAAATTCCCTTGTGTCTCATTAATGGACTAGTAGGATTTGAAGAAATGTAACTTTTCATATGGACATGGCTTTATTTTGGTAGAATGATGTCTTGTCGAGGTAAATTAGCAACATACCTAGTGAAATCCCACAAGTAGGGTTGGGCTGGTGTTGAAAGGGAGATTGTGGAGTAATTATTATTCTTGGATAAACTATTTGGGGTCAGCTTTATGAATTCTCATTGTTAAGTGTCCCTTCATTTAAGCTCACTCCAATCATATAGTATATGAAATGGAATTAAAAAGAATAAAAGTTCTTTGAATTTTCTACTAGTTATGGCATATAAACTTCTAACACGATTAAAAGACAACCAAAAGTTTCGTCCTTCTAATTTGTATTCATGGATCAAGGTTCATTCCAATTCACAAGCTACTCTTGGTCCATTGTTGTCATTATGTCCTATTTTGGCGAGGTTTGCACGGATATTTAGAGATTGTAGGTTTTTCTGAGACAATCCCTTGGTGATGGATATGGCGATGAAGAGGGAGGGGAAGAAGAAGACTTTGTATAAGCAAGGAGTGAATGGGGTGGCTTCACCTCCGTTCGATCCTAGGAGATGGGGGAGAAGTTAGAGGTAATGGAGGCATGTGGAAGTTGAGATGCGAACAACATGTGGGAGAAGACAACCAGGTGCACTAGGAAAGCAACTAGAGAGATGGTGGGGGTTTTGAGGGGCAAAAATTTTTGGCCATCGAGGGAATTGGTGGTGGAATGCAGATGTTCAGGGTAAAGTGGAAACAAAGAAGGTTGCTTATGCTAAGTTGGTGGAGAGCAAAGATGAGGAGGAGAGACAAACTAACACAACAAGGTATATGTAGACAAAGAAAGGACGTGAATTTAGCTGTCATGATGGCAAAAACGACAGCCTTCAAATGCTTGTATGTCGAGCTCAACTTGCATGAAATTCTCTGATATGTGTTTGTTTGGATACTCAAAGAGAAAGTAAGATTCTGCCATTTTGTAGATTTTTACTCCGAAAGTGTTCTTTTAAGTCGAGACAACCCATCATCTTAGATCAGAGAGTTGGTGTCTCCTTCAAATCTCTTCTAAATCTTGCTCATAACCCATTCTCAATGTTATCATCAACTTGTTCTCCAAAAATTTTGTTGTTGCATGTAATGACCATAGCGTCCTTTTGAGCATTTGATTGCCATTTGATGGTTTTGATACTAGCTGCATCTGAAGTTTTGGGGTGAGTCCTCTTCAAAATGTTTGTAATAAATGGACTTTGTTTTAATGACTTTGTTGGTTTTTAAAGTAGTGTCCTGCCACAGTGTTGGCTGCAACTATTGGTAAAATAATGTCTTTATTGTCTCCTGGTACTGAGACAATAGTGATAAATCTGCCATGTTTGTTGCTTTCCCTTGAGCAAATGGAATGTTGCTTCTTGGCCTTACACCTTCTCTACTGTATTCCATTGTCTCTGGACTCTTTCCGAAGAATATAGCAAATTTGTTTCTTGACCCTGCGCATAGTGAGAGCTTTAGTGCACCGGGCTTGCCCTAATTTTGCCATTGAAGGTGGATCTATGCAGCAGGTTATGGCTTTGTTCCACCCAATCAAACCAAAGTTCCAACCCTGAAATCTTGTGATTTCATAAGAAAAAACCTTGCATTAAAATACATTTTGCTTTCGTCATTTTAGAAAGTCTGCAAATCCATGGATGGGTGTAGTATGAGGAACAGGAAGAGAGGAAAAAGTAAGTGGAAAGAATTTTTTCCCAGCTTACACAGTGAGTGAAAACTGAGCTACCAGACAACAAACTTCAAGTAGGTTGTGGAATATGGAATTATCAAAAGTGGGTGGAGGATTATGAGTATTAAAATTCTGTTTGGCTGGCTGTACGCAAAGGAACATTATATGCAACAAATATAGCTTGATGAGATACAGAGAGCCGCGCGAGCCATCATAGTTCAACAGTTATGTGGTACACATGCTTAGGAAGTTTATTAGTTATTTGAGATATAAGAGGAGCCTTTAAGATCAAAAGATGGGTGAATTTTCAAAACTTGGTCCGTATACTATACAAGTCGTTTTTGGAACAAAAGATCTACGGTACAAAATATGTTTGAATGTACCACATGCTACATTGAGTTTGTGGAGACAAGGGGAGTAGCAATGGCTTGTTTGCAATTAAGTCATGGTAATAATGGTGGTTATTTATGCAATAGTGAATGTAAAGAACTTGAGAAAGAGGAGAGACTTGGATTTCTTGGTGCATCATGGCTAGTCATTTTGGGTGAAGATTTAGATGCTTTCTCTCAACATTTCTGGGTTTGTTATACATCTTACTAAAGGGTGCATTGCATACTTGAGCCTTTAGAAGGAACAACAGAAGACCAAAGGCATGGGATGTTGATGATATGAAAGGAGAAAAGTAGGAGGGAATTTAAAGGGGTTAGTAATGACAAGTGAACATGAAGAATATCCTTCTATTTCTAGTTTTTAAGTGCTTCCATGATGACTATTTGTATAGAACATTGGACGTCATTTGTTGGGGACATATTTTTCATAGGTTTTACTTGTAAAGGTAGATCTTGTATAGGGTTCCCCATCATCAATAAAAATATTTACTTTATCATAAATTAGTTGCATTAGGAAACATGATAGAAGTACTTTATTGACCTAATATAATAAATGCAAATGACACTACTCACACTTATGGAACAATATTATTGGAAAAGTATACACAATAACAAGGAAACCAATGTCTAATTTCGGGGGCTAAAGAGGTAACATAGGTGGACGTAAAAGAGGGTCCTGGTGAAATGGAGAAGTTTTTAGAAAATTGTGAGCAAAGAAGGTTGCTTATACGATGTTAGTGAAAGCATAATAAGGAGAAGTATAAGCATACAAACAAGGAGAAGTATAAGTTGATGAAGAGTTAGGCATGCTAGCGGTTGCAGCGACTAAAACGGTAGCTTTTGAGCACTTGTATGAAGAGCTGAGGCAAAGGCGAGAAGTTGTATAGGCTCACCAAGGTGAGGGAGTAGAGGGCTCGTGACCTGTACTAGGTGAAGTGCATCAAGAACGAGAATGAGAAATGTTGGTAGAAGAGGCATATATTAGGCGGAGATGATAGACATATTCCACAAGCTACATTAGCTCTTGAATGGGGTGGGGAACAAGAATATTGTGTTAGGGAAGTTTGGACATTCCACATTGTAGGGATTTTGGGTGCTATAGGTGCTAAAGTTTGCAGAGCTTCCGAGGGCAGTTTTTTGGAAGTGGAAGAACGATTGAGCCAGATTAGATCTTGGTCAAAATGTTGAAGAACACATGCTAAGTATGTATGTAGTGGCCAAATGGGTTTGTTAATGTCATTTTTGGGACAACTTAAACTGCCAGAGTAGTGGAGATAGAGTATAATGATCTTGTTGTACAAGATTAAAGGGGATATTCAAAATTGTAATACCTAATAGGGTATCAACTACCAAGCCACAATATGAAAGATTAAGAGAAGATAGTCGAGATGAGGATGTGAATGCTGAGAATCGATTCATATTCATGTCGGGACAATCAATTATAGAAGTCATTTATCTTGTAAGGAGATTGACTCAATATAGGGATATAAAGTGACCTACACATAATGCTCGTTGTCTTATAAAGACATGCTATAAAGTATCTAGGGAGGTTTTATGGAGATGCTTGGAGTTCAGATGTGTACATGCTACTTACAATAAGGCAATTAAGGACGTGCGATAGAGCCAAGACCTAGGTATGCATAGTGGGGGTGACTTAGGACACTTCTCGATCATGATGGGGTCGTCTTAAGGATCAACCCATATTTTGTTTTTATTTCCCTTAGTGATGAACAATGTTTTGGACGGCGAAAGGCGACAAGGCGCTCACCTTTTTGAATTGAGGCGCCAATTTATACCAAAATTTTAAAATATTTAATCGCATATATAAATATCCAAAATCTTAATGGCAATAATATATATTAGCAAATATTTCAATCCAAAAAGGCAAAAACTAATAATAGATAGCAATATCTATTTCAATCCAAAAAGGCAAACCAAAAACTAATAATAGATATCAAGGCAAATGAAAGTCTAGAATGACAAATAATATTAGAAGTTTATTCTTCTTCAAGATTATCAAGATCTTCAAGATCAACATTAATTTCATTTTGACTATATTGCTCCTTATCTTCTTCCTCCTCGGATTCTTCATCAATTAGTGTCCGTGTCCTACTTGAACTTGAAGCTACTCCCTTGTCCTTGTCAAGTGCCCTTATTTTTGAAGGAGTTCCCAAAGACCATAGTTGCTCTCGTCAGCTCCAATAGCCGTAGCAACTGTACCCCAAGTAAGATCACCTTCCTCATATACTAGTTCATCTTCTTGATCTTGGAGACCTCCAATTAACCATTCATTTGAATCATCAATATAATCCAAAGCAATTGCATCTATGGTGTCACGAGCATCATAACGACGTTTCAATGTTCTATTGCACTTAATGTACACTAGATCATTGAGACGCGATAGTGCAAGTCTATTTCTCCTTTTAGAATGAATCTGCACATAAGTAGTAGAATACTTTAACTAATTAGTATAAAAATATAATATGGATATTAGGATATAAAATATTCTTCTTCTTACGTGTTCAAACACACTCCAATTTCGCTCATATCCGAATGAGCTATAAGTTAGACTTAACACTTTCATGCAAACTTGTGCAAGTTTGGAGTTTGACTACCAAATAGTGACCACCATTCAACTATAAAAAAAAAATAAATTTAAAGGTTAATACTTAATAATAAGTATAAATAAGTCAAATAATTTAAGTAAAACTATATTATAAAGAACTAAATCAACTCACTTACCAGGTGACCTTGTGTCTTTGGCTCTGAGCTTGACCACAACCAAAAAGTCCCTCAACATTTTTGTACCTAGGAAGCTCAGCAACTAGTAAATCTTGTGTTGCTATATCGGGTTCATCTTCTCAACACATGCATGATAACCCAACCAGACATTTTGATTTATGGTGCCATTGTTATGAACTTTATAAAACACTCCCGGGTTCAAAATAAAGCTCGCAGCATGCAAAGGCTGATGGAGTTGGTTAGTCTACCTTGCATCAATAATTTCAAACACTTTCTCATATTGCTTTTTTACTCCATTAAAGGCCTCCGCAATAGCTTCCTTAGCTCTATCCATTGCTTCATAAATATAGCCCATTTGGGGTTTTCTCTCCCCATCCACCAAATGAAGCACTGCTATTAAAGGACTACAAACTTTAAGGGCCCTAACAACATCATTCCAAAAGTGGGCTGAAATAAGAAGGCTGGCAACATCTATTCCTAAAGTTTCGTTCGTAAATCTACTTGAAGTCTATTCGGTTAAAAGGATTAGCATTCTCAAATTTTTCTTTTGATTGTACATGGCGTTCATAGTCAAGTAGGCCGTTGCAAATCTTGTCTTGGCCGGTTTCACCAAATTTCTTTCATTGGTGAATTTTCTCATTAAATTCAACAACAATGACTTTGATTAATGTAGGAATGGATGTTGCTGGCCTTCTTAAAAACTGTTAAAACAATATTATGGTAATTAGTAGCTAATAAGTATAAATATTAACTACAAAGAAAGTTAGTGGATAGGGGAGTGATATTACCCAAAGCATATGGATTGATCTTGAATATATCACCAAACATCAAATTAATACAGTGAGCGGCACATGGAGTCCAATAAATGTGTTTGTACATACCCATCATCATGCTTCCCGCCTTAACATTCTCACTAGCATTATCGGTGACAACTTGTACAACATTTTTCGGCCCGATTCTTTTAATAGTGCTCTCAAATAAGTTGAACATTTTGGTAGAATCGATGGATTCATTTCTAGCATCAACAGAATTTAGGAATACACCACCAATTAGAGAATTCACCAAAATATTAATGATCATTTTACCATTTTGTGCTGTCCATTTGTCCATCATAATGGAAAACCCAAACTTTGTCCATTGCGCTCTATGCTCATCAATAAGTTTGTGTATTTTCTTCACCTCCTTTTTAAGGTGAGCAACTCTTACTTCATGGAAAGTAGGAGGCTTCATCCTGGGGCCATGTTGTCCTACCGTCTCAACAAATTTGTCAAATGATTTGTGATTAACACAATTAAAGGAAGCCCCGCATCATACATCCACAATGCAAGAGCACTTACCGCACGCTCCCTTAAAATTTTCTTGATTTCATCAAAACCCGCTCCCTTTTCAAAACCTCCCTTTTGTTGTGATTTTTGAGAAAAATAGAGATTAAGAGGGCCTTTCGTCACATTCCGCCCCGTGGATGATGCACTTTCACTAGAAGACATCTTTTGAGATTTTGAGGGAGGCATCATCTGATCAAGTTCATCCATATCATCGTCAAAATCAACATTAATGACGGGTTCTTGCTCCCTCATTTGATACTTTGGATTATTCACCTTTTTCTTTTCCACACACGCCCTCACTTCTCTAATTTCAGGCGGACAACTTGAACATTGTTTACATTCTTATATCCACCGATCAAGTGTTGCTTGTGTCGACTAATTCCACCATTAGATGCAATCATACAAATAACAGAATCTCTTGTCGGTCCTTGTCTGACATAATTCTATCCAATGTCCTTCCTTTTGCTATGATCCGCCGCCATTGAAATTACACTATAGATGGACAAATTAATATTAGATAAATTAGTATACAACATATATTATATTAATAAAGAAGGATTAGAATTTTTTTTTTTTAAATTTAGGCAGTCAACAGTCTCCGGTGAACAGAGTCTGGGCTCTGGAATAGAGCAAATGGACAATTGCTCCAGTGAATAGAGTATGAAAGAAGAAGAAGAGAACTGAAGAAAAAGAAAGAAAAATAAAAGGCGCAGTGGAGAAGAAGCTGAGTCGCACAGGTGGAGAAGAAGAAAGAAGAAAAGAAGAAATAAAAACTTACCTGGATGGGTCGCGGCGTCGCGCAGTGGAGAAGAAGCCTGGTGGAGAAGAATCGCAGGTGGACTCTGGAGAAGAATGCCTGGAGTTTGGACTTTGGAGAAGCAGCGAGAAGAAGCGCAAGAGAAAAAATGGGTCGCACAAAGTTTTTTCCCAAATAAACCTTAGAACATCTTTACTATTATTAAAATCAACAACAACAACAACAACAACATACCCCAGTGCCTCAAAAGGCTCCCGCTCATTGCAGGGTGAGGGGGGGTCGAATGTACGCAGCCTAACCCTTATGTTTAAAAACATAAAACGGCTGTTTCCAGATGACCCATGAGGAGCGTCGAAAGTTGCATTGACTAACTGCTACTTCACAAATGAAAAAAGCGCAGATAGTTTAAAGAGTCATTTTGCTTTATTCCATCAACTCCAAGGCCAAAAAATAGTCAATCTTTGGCTCCATCCGAGATTGATGGAAAATATTAAAATCAACATGTTTTTTAAATTATATACAAAAGGCGATGCCATAGGTGCCTCGCCCGTAACCTCTCACCTTTATGGTGCCTTTCCTCGCCTTTTTAAGGAGCGCCTCGCCTTGGCATGTAGAGGCGACACTGCCTCGCCCCGAGGCGAGAGGCCCTCGCCTTTCAGAACACTGGTGATGAATGAATTGGCATGTTCAAGGGGAGGTGCTGTGGTGCATGCTATCCGCATATGGTAGTATCGGTCGATTAGATTGATGATGATGTTGCACATCATATCATATATATTACTAAAAGTAGGAAGGAAAAAAATTGAAAGTTGAAATTTCAAAATACCCCTACAATGTTAAGTTACTACAATCATACCATTACAAAAATAATTATGTTATATTATACTAATGCTAAATTCTAAAAAATGTATGGGAAAAAGTAACGGTTGGCTTTTATGGTAGAAATTAAAGTGATAATTAATTCATTAAAAAAAAGTAACAGATGGCTTTTATGGTAGGAATTAGAGATGATAATTAATTCATTAGCATTTATATACAATGTAGGAGTGAGTGAAATTTATAATATAGTAAAGTTGAATCACAACAATGACATAAAACAATTACTATGATATTAATATTGTAAAATCTCTTCCACTACTCTAAATTGAATAGTATATAAAATGCAATATATTTCGTTTTGTTCACTTTCTCGTGCTCTTTCTGTTCACCACATCATATGACAAAATGGTAATGTATGTTGTCATTAGATTTAAATTTATGTTTGTATTCTTATTATTATATTTGAAGCAAAGTACTTTCTCATTTTCCATTGCTAAATATCATTGTTGAGTTTAAGAATTATTAGATTGGAAAGTTCGTAAAGAAGAATAGTATTATCAAGCAAATTCATTGTTGATAGAAATCGTGATAGCAGTGGAATATTTATTGTATTTAATAATGAATATAGTGTCACATAGTCGATTTTATGATGTTTTAGATTTGCCTTTATTTTAATTTTATTTTCATTTGGATGATTTTTAGTATGAAGTTATATTGATCGGATGTGGTCAGATTTTATGGAAGCAATCCATATCATCCTTTTACCTTAAATTTTATATTTTTTCCTTTCCGTTGGAACTTTTGGTTTTGGTTAATTTTGACTTCTTTTTTTCCTGTTATTTTCTTTTTTGTTTGCCAAAAATGTTTCTTCTTGTAATTGTTTCATCTGTGTTTGATGACAAATTTAAAGAAAGAGTGATGAGATAAACACCATCCTTCACATAGTTTATAGGATACATCCTATATGAAAGATGGATATCATTAATAAGAGAATGGAACTTTTGTAAATGATATAGAATAATTAAATTTAGAGTTTAATAACAATATAATATGTGTAAGAAGAAGTTTAATGAAAATATGCTCATTCTAAACATCGAGTTTATATAATTTTTAGAATGTTAGATAGTTTCTCACATACAAGGTTTCATTCTCCGTTGTAAAGATTTTATCATTGTATGACCATTCATTTGCAACTTTGATCAATTAGAACAATTGATATGGAATTAAAATTTGAAACATCCTCTCTACTTCTATGAGGTAGTGGTAAGGTCTGCGTACATTCTACTCTCCCCAGACCCCACTTGTGGATTTCACTGGGTATGTTGTAGTTTGATATGGAATTAAAATATGTATTCTTCTTCTTTCACTTTTACATTTAATTAATTATAGCTTTATTTAAATGTACCATCTAGTATTACTTTATTTTTTAATTACAAAAAAAATCAGAAATGATGTAAATACGGCATGCCTTTTTATTTATCGATGGTGTGGATAGTCAAAGAATATATTGAAGATAAGTTTGCAAAAAGATATCATTCATTCATAGAGATACTAGAAATATGAGGCAATTTTAAATTTTAAATACACTTACAATTATTTTATAATAAATGTTAATAAGCTATGCTCAAGATTATAATTTACTACTTTTGAATAATATAAGATTATATCAATCAATATGAGATACACGTGCAATGCATGTGCCAAGAACTAGTATAACTAAAAGTGGGATGATGTTAGGCTCAAAGTTGGATTACCCTTTTGCCCCTATTATTTATTTACGCTTATGTCATTACTTATTAATATTAATTTTAATTAATCATATCATCATATATATATATATATATATATATATATATATATATGATAATAACTAATAACTAAAAGTGGGAAATTTTGCCCCCAAAGTTAATTGCAATCTAATTAAATAACAAATTAATTTTAAATAGTAAATAGTAATAATTATTTTAAAAACTTTGTCCATCCAAAATAAGGTTTGTTCTTCCATCACAAACTAAGCATAGTCCAAAACCTGGAAAAGTTAGGAAGTGGAAATTATTTAATAAATGTTACATTTAAAACTGAAATTGCATTAAGAATAGTAATTATCCATTACTCTTCTGAATCAAAAACTGAATAAGAAGGGTCAATTTCCATCATTAGTAGGAATCAGTTTCAAAATTAAAGTTGAATTTAAAAGGTCATCATCTAATGCTATTTAAGAACCAACTTATAAGAAGGATGCTGACTACTTGAGATCGGATAAAGGAAGCTACACAATTCCAGATGAGAAGGAAAGATAGTTAGAAACTGCAAATAGAGGATAACCAAAAGCTCGAACCTACTAATCAAGAAGAAAAAATAGTAGCAGCGAGAAAAGCTGAGTAAACCGAATACATGTATGTATAGAGCACCCTGTATTGTAAATAGTCTTTATGTTAATATGTTTGTGGTTTTTATCAACTCAGTGTAGTTGCAAACTTTAAATTGTCATTTTCATGGGCTTTTGGTAATCAAATTTGTCATTCGTCTTCTTCAACCTATGTATTTTGATGTCATTTGCCTTACAATATTTTGAACTTCGTGTAAGTGTAAATTTTTAATTCTTGGGTAAAGAATAATTATATTTAATTGTAAAAAATTTCAACAAACTGATTGAAAACTTGCAAACCAAAAAATTAGTATACGAAATAGTAACATTTATCACTGTGTGATATAAATTTTATATAAAAATTTGGAATAAACGTGCAACACACGTTTCCAAAACTAGTTGTATCAGATGTAGGGTGGGTGAAATGGAGACTCACATCTAGGGCATTATGTGATGAGAATGTGTCCACAAGGCTTAGGGGTAAGTTTCACGGAGTTATCGTTGTGGTTCACTTTCATATTTTCCATGGTCTATATCATGCCAATTATAGCAGTCCTGCTGGTAAGAACTATATTATTGAATGAGACAAAGTGTTGGCCAGTCAAATACGCATGCTTTTAGAAGATGAAGGTAGTGAAGATGAGAAAGCTCTATCTGATGGATGTATGGACATTAGGAGAGAGAGAATTAAGAATAAAGTATATGGGAAAATGTAGGAGTAGCCTTCATCGCATACAAGATGATGGAAGTGAGGCTGAGATTGTTTGGGCATGTGAAGTGGAGGTGGTCAGATGTAACAGTAAGGAGGTGAGAGAGGTTAGTAAAGGTAGATGTAGGCTGAAGAGAAACTGGAGAAGTGTTTATAAGGACATGATGCATCTTCAACTTAATGAGGACATGATACTAGATAATAAGCTATCATGATCGAAGATTAGCATAGAAGAGTAGTAGGGAAAGGATGGGGGTTAACTTTCTCTTCTCATATTCTCCTTCTTTAGTAGTATTATTTAGTACTTGCGTCGTATCTTATTCTTCAATTTACCACTTCTTGTTGCTTAATTTGCTTTGTCTTTCTTTCTATTTTGTTATTATTATTTTTCTTCCAATCTTGCTTTGATTACACTTCTTTTGAGCTGATGGTCCTTTCAGAAAAATCTCTCCGTCTCACAAAGGTAGAAGTTGCGTATATCCTTCCCTCCCTGGACCCACTTATGGGACTACATTAGGTATGGTGTTGTTGTACTACAAGTCAGGGGGTGCTTCTTATACAAATGGTCGTGAGGAGATGTAAGTCACTTAGCAGTAATTGCCACATCTCTACTTAGATGTGGTAGACAATGCTGAATTAGTTTAGATTACTTGGTCAATGCTGAAAATACTGAATGATGTGATGCATAGCTGGGCTTTCATCACAAGGTGAATGAATTATAGGGCATGTCATGTAGCTTATATGGAGTAATGTTGCTCCCCGATGTTTGCAATTGAGTCCTTTTTTGTTACATTTTTTGAAGTACAGGTAACTGTCCAATGGGTAGTAAGGATTGGTTATTGTTTTGTAGCACATTAATCCATAGACTGATGTAACTTTGCATACAACTACTCTGTGTGGTAGTACTTTTTCTCCTCAGTTTTTAAATTAAAAATGTGCCTTCATCAAAGATAAGGTCTCATTGATCTAAAAAATGGCAATCAGAATGGCATCTATGTTTTTTATGATGGCGTTCAGCCTGCTTGCGCACACCTCGAATTTTTCACTAGTTGCTTGCTATTTTCTATTAGTATAGGTAAGCTACTAGATAACTTTACCCACCAAGGTGGGACGAGATCACCTAGTACTTTTTGCTTCCATGAGATTACATGATGGTTCTTCACCCACTTTGTTAATTTCTTGGGCACTCCCTTTCACTGGGTATGTTGTTGTTGTTGTTGTTGTTTCCCTTGGATGCAGAAATGTAGCCTATTTTTTCTTATCCGGTGGTATGTGAATTATGAATCATATTTGTTCTGTTTGGTTGACTTTTATAGTAGACTCTGTTTCTAATGAGTCTGTCCCTGTCTGAGTTTGTATATAGTTGCTGTCAATATCACGTGCTTAATGTTGTAATTTATAATCTGCCTGTCATTAGTGAATGCTTCTTCGTAACTGTAAGAGAGTTAGCTGCTTTACTTCTTGTCGATTAACTTGACCAGGAAGCTATTGCTGGCAAATGCAATGTTATCTGCATTTCAGAGGACAACAGAAATCCGCAACCATCAGATGAAGAAGTTAAAATGGCTGACTATGTTTTCTACCGTGCCTTTGATGTCGGAAGTTGTACAATTTTGGATAAGATGGTTGACAAAGTTGGTGGGCTGGATGGTATGTGCCTCAGCTTCCTGGGTGTCCTCTCTTTGTGGTGTCACTATAGTATAAGCTAAATTTAGTGGAATAATATAAAGTTTCTTAGAATAATCTCTTATGCAAATTTGTTTATATTTTGGTACAGTCAAGTACGTTTTTAACAGGAAAGAGAGTGAAAAGGCCAGTCATATTCTCAAACTTGCTTCTGACAAGAAAGATGACCAAAGTGCCATGGAATATCGAGCTAATGGGGAGTCCTTTGGGCTAAAACCACAGAATCATCTTGGAACTGCCAAAGTGAGTCATTTACTTGGAAAAAGTGATGTAGATGGACAAAGTGCTCTGGTTAGACAGGATGCCTTACAGAGAGATACAAATGTTTTACGTGTTAATCAGGAAAGTGCTAAGAAAGGGAAGTCTGTCCCTGGTGAGAAACACTCGCACGATTTGGGAGTTGCAAAAGCTGCTGGTAAATCAAGTCATTTAGTGGGAAAAAGTGATGGAGATGCGCAAAGTACACCAATTAGAGAGGATGCCTTACATGGAGATGCAAATGATTCTCACATTGGGAATCAATCAACAGTGAAAGGAAATGCTGCGCCGGTGCTGGTTGCTAACAGGAAAATAGCCACTACAGTTGTTCACAACCAAAATACTTTAAGTGAAGAAAATGCACTGTGCACAGCTGAGAATGATAAAGAAGTTAATAAGCTTTCAATAGAACTCGTAGAGGCTGGGGAAAGAGGAAAACCTTCGAAGGATCTTGGCATTTTGGACGATAGGCCTTCAAAACGAATAAAAGTAAATGGTTCTGTTACACTATCAGAGGACAAGGTTGGGGACAGCGTACAGAATTCCACCGTTTGCAGAAATGACAAAGAGGTTATGGGAACAGTTGCTACTCCTTCTGAAGAAAGAAAGAAATCTGGAGATAGTAAGCTTTCTGGTGTACTGGACAAGAACATGCAGAACAGAAAAGATGGTGCTGCCTTGGACATCAGACCTCCAAAGAAGGCAAACATGGACTCTCTTAAAGTAGAAGAGGATGGAGGTAGAAGTAACATGTCAACAGGTAAGCCCGTTGACAATATAGGCAAGTTGCCTAAATTATCTGCTGGAATATCCCCCAAGGAAGTTGAGAGAATGGGAGGCAAGAACTTCATAATCACTCGAAGACCTGTTGCAGTAAGTTTTGCCTCGAGCAATACCATTTTCTTGTTAAGCTTAATTTGTTGCTAGATAAAATTGTGCAAATTCTGCTCTACTAACCTTTTGTGAATCTGCTGCTGCTAGTTTGACAAACAACTAAAATCTTTTCCTTTGATGATACAATGGTGGTATTACATGGAGTTACTTTTCCATGCTGTTGAGAAGTTTCCGGACCAACTTCTCTGACTGCAGTCTAGCATATTAAGACGTACTGAAATTTCTTGAGTTGAAGCAAGACAACTTTACAAAATAAGGTTCCTTTTATATATATAGCTGTGTTATTAAAAGTGCTTGCTTCAGCGCAGGTCCAAAGCTTAAACTGGTTGAAGCAAGAAGCACCAGAAAAAGCATACGCTTCTGCTTTTGAAGCGTGAGGCGTGCTTCTTGTTGAAGCGACAAAACTCTTGCTTAAGAATGAGAGTAGTTTAGATTCTTACTATATTAAAAAAATTAGCTTTTGTTTATAGTTGCAATTGAATTTTGTCTTGAAAATGATAACTTATGTTGATTGTGTTACTTTGCTAACCTGAGCACAATAATTTTGATTCAAGCTTCGTAGGTTCTAAAAATTTGCAGAGTTGAATCATATTGAACTTGAGAAACTGATTTGAGGAGGCAACGATTATAACGAGGATGAATCAGTGTTATCATTCAGAGATCGACTTTTTGAGACGTTTGCAAGTGAAATGACAGTTCCTTTTGACATGAAAAGGCTAAGTCCTAGTCTTAATATCCGAGGAGAAAACCTGTTGGGTCCCCAAATGGGATTCCACGTGGACTGATCATATGATGCTTTTTGTCCACATAGCATGCACAGTGTCATTTCTATTAGAGAGATGGACATTTTCTTTGCAAAATTTTAAGGGAAGGGTACTTTTGAACCAAAATTTAACCAAGGGATATTTTTGCTCCATTTCTGATAGTTCGAGGATATTTTTGACCCTTTCTCATTTCTGTTAGAGAGGGGTATTTTTGAGCCAAAACCTAACGGAGGGTTATATTTGCTCCGTTTCGAATAGTTCAGGGGTATTTTTGATCCTTTTCCCTAGTTGAAATAGTAGGATGAATTATCTGTATAAAAAATGAAGAAAATAGCTATCCATGGGAAGTCAAAGCTGGACATGTCATGTGATAATTGGAAAACACCAAAAGAACATGGATCAAGCATTGCATATTTGTAGTTGAACTTTTTTAAAAAAATGGTACTATCTTTGTCTCATTTTATGTGACACTTCCTCTTTTAGTCTGTCTTATGAACCCCGCACATAGAGGTATCTTTATTACACCAAGCTGCAGAAAGACAAGTTAAGGCTACAAATAGTAGACCCATTGTGGTCTGGCCCTTCCCTGGAACCCGCACATAGAGATCTTTAATTTAATGCACCAAGCTGCCCTTTCTTATGTTTTTAGGAACTTCTTGCTAGCTAGACCATTCACTTAAACAATTTAATTAAAAATAGACACCATCGCTTTCTCAAAGTTTCACTTTGAAATGTGATCCATATTCTATTATATGGGAGTAGGATAAGTTCTACTGTGTTTGTTCAGCCTAGTGTGTATTTTACTGTTGAATCTTAAAGCAGACTACAAGTATTGTAGATCAAATAATTCATGATGTGTTAATTGTAGTTGAGCCCTTTCTCAAAAGCAGAAAAGTTGATGTATGGAAAAGAATGCCACTAGAATTAATCCTTGTCCATATCTCAAGGGGTCATTCCAAATCAGTTCATGCAGACCAGAATGCACAGTCATCATCTCAGGATTCTTATTGGTTCCGGAGATATAAAAGAGATGGAAACTTTAAGTAATTATGGAGAGTTAAGATTTTTGTTTTATATTCCTGTATGACTCATAATTTTGTAACAACTAGTCAGTGGCTGATTATGTTTTTCCAATGATGGAAAAAATTGGATGTTTACTCAAAAATATGTGCTTTTTCCCTTGTATCTTTTTTTGGGCGGTGAAATAAATGGATTAACTTGCTGCTATCTGGTGTATGTGATTTGTTTATAATGTCATCATCCTTTTTTCTACTCTAGATTTTCTGGTACAATTATTTTTTTCAAGATCTGATTTTTAATTCGGATTCGTGTAATCTGTTGTGAGATGATATTAGATTATTGATATGGTACTGTGGAAATTTATGCTTCTTCTCTCCATCTTGGCTGCAAATCACTTGGTTTTGTTTACAATCTTTTTTTAATTTAAGTATCAAACTGACGTATCCCACTTTCTTGTTTATTATAGGAATCAAGCAAGTGGTTCAAGGCACCTGTAAGTGTTCCTATCCTTGGTCCTATATTACTTAGCTGATTAAGTAACTGTCCCATATGCTGATTATTTCTAGGAGATATGTAACTCCATATATGTTTTGTTCTTTGATTCCTGCTACTATATCTTGTTCTTTGTACTTCAATTATAGTATTATTTTGTTGTAATTATTGTTTCTTTTTTTTTTTTTAAAGAATGCTTTGTCATGCTATCTTTAGTAATTTTGTCATGACTTCTTCACTTCCGTTATTTCTTTTCTCGAGCTACATGGATATGCTTTTCCTTGATCTGAGGATTTATCAGAGAAAACCTCTCTACTGACCTCTATATGTAGGGATAAGGTCTGCGTACACACTACTCTTTCCAAACTCCACATATGAGATTGCATTGGATATGTTGTTGTATGTAGCTTGTCTCAAGTCATAAATATAGGTGAAATCTTATGAACAAATGACATCTTGTGACCTATTGAGCTTTAGAATTATAACTTTGTTCTTGGAGTGATTCATTTAATCAAGTTCTTCAATCCTATGGTGTCATGACCTAGTTGATTAAAGATCAAGTTTGATGGCTTATTTGTTGCTCGACAAGGATGAGAGACCGCAAAAGGCGTTGTCATGGAAGAAGTGTTACCTCCATGAAACTGCTTGAGCTATCTTTGAATCCTAGGTCATTGTTTGGCCTGTTCTTTTATTACTAAAGAAATACAAGTCAACAATAATGGTGAACAATTATCCTTAGGCTAGGACACTTAATTGTATAACGACTTGGAGTAGACTTATTTGTATAACGACTTGGAGTAGACTTATTTACACCTTAGGAATTCAAGAATTCTGTTCTCGGTTACAACATTTACTAATTAGTTTCTAATTTATGTATGAATAAAAGTTATTGTGAATTCAATGTATAAGACTTTGAAGTTTGTTTTCATGGGCTGAATTGAAAATTTTATGTGATTTTGCTTTTTATTTTTTAGTTGTTGAATATAATGCTACTACACGTCAAATTGACTGCAACTTAACAATTAGAAGTTACCATCACGTCTGGAGCTAACTTAACAATCCCATGTGTTGGAGCTACATTTCACACATTAGAGTTGGCTTGTGCGACATTTCCTACATTATGATTACTGCCTTAACAAAGTGCTCATGCTTTCAGATAATATGATCTTTAGATTATATGATTGTTTTTCGATGAACTCTTATATCCTTTTCGTGTTTAATAAGATGTGATAATTTTCATTGTCTTTCTTTCTTCTCATATTTAGCCATGGGAGGAGGTGATGCAAACATCAAATGAGCAAGGGACCCTTATCTTACTAGAAAACTTGAATCCTGAATATACATCAGGAGAGGTGGAGGTAATACACTATTACTTGCCAATTAACTTCTGATAATATCTAGTTTGACTTTTTGTGATTTTTCGTGTGTGAGCATGCTTGCATTGGGGATAAAGTGTCATGCTTTAAGTTTTTTCTAAAAGTTGTGAGACGGAAGAGAAAATAAGAGGGAACTATGGGGATTTAAAGTTGCTAAAAGGAGATATGATGGACTGAAAATCCTATGAAAGAAATTGCTTGAAATGCCCTCTTATCTTGGAATCAATGCTATAGGAGTCCTTTAGTTTTATAAAAAACTAATTTGTCATTAGATTATCTAGAGAACTTTTTTTTTTGAGAAGGTAACAACTTATATTCTATTCCAAAACAAAAGTTAGAACCTGCTACAACATGACAGGTTCCTCATTACAATTGTGGATGGAAACAGGAAGATCTTCAACCCTACATCAAAATTTACAAGGAACCTAAAACATCTTTAACTGCTTCTAAATCTTCCATGTACTCCAGTTTACACCAAAAATAAAATAAAACTAAACAGTTCATCTTAATCTTCTGAATGGGATTACTCGTCTTGGAAGCATCTGAGATTTCTTTTTTTCCATACTGACCACCAAATGCAAGCAGGGATGATTTTCCATCTCTCCTTGTGTCCAGTGATGCTTGCATAGCTGCTCCAAATCCTCAAAGTATGGATAACTCTCCTCGGCATAGCCCAGTTCATGCCCTTCAGATTGATGAAAATATTCCACAAAATGTTAGTTACCCTACAGTGAAGGAAGAGATGTGTTACAGTCTCTACTTCTTCAGCACAGAGGAAGCATCTAGGACTCAATTGAATATTTCTCTTCATAAGGTTTTCCTTGGTCAAAACTGCCTGTGTTGCCAGCAGCCAAGTAAACAAGACACTTTGTAGGGGATTTTAGTTTCCATATCAGCTTCCATGGCCACCCATTCCTGTGACTGTTACAAGGGTTAAACTTCTTATAAGCTCTTTTTACGCTAAAGCTGTCTTGAGTGCTATCTTGCCATTTCAAACTATCCTGTGCAGTAGTTCCTTTGAATTGCCCCAAGACCTTGTGAAACTCCACCAACCTCTGAATCTCCCAATCATTCAGAGATCTTCTAAATCTCAGATTCCACCCTTGATGTGACCATATCTCCGCCACAGTGGCCCTTCGGGTGAAAATATCCGGGAACAAGGCTTTTAATGATCCTTGTTCTAGTCATCTATCTTCCCCAAAAGAGGTCTTCCTACTATCACCTAATTTAATACTGCAGTTCCATCTGAGCTTTGGCCAGAGGTTCCTGATGGCTCTCCAGAGACTTGATCCATAAGTGCTGGTGACCTTTTTAGTTATCCAGTGATCCTACGATTCATATTTGGTTTGTATTACATCTTTCCACAGTGATTGCTCACCGGAGGTGAGTCTCCACAACCTTTTCATCATGAGACATTTTTAAATTCCTTACCCCCATCCCCCCTGCTTGTTTACTCTCAATCACAGTTTTTTACTTGACCAGATGGAACTTCCTAGTTTCACTATTTCCTTCCCACAGAAAGTTTCTTCTCAAATCATCTAGTCTATCAATGACACAATCAGGGATAGGAAAAAGAGACATCATATAGGTAGGCATAGAGTCCATAGCACTGTTGATGAGTATTAATCTTCCTCCTGCAGAAAGGTATCGACTCTTCCAGTTCGCCAACCTTTTCTCACATTTTTCAATTATCCCATTCCAGATACCTATGGACCTGCTTTTAGCTCCCAAAGGCATCCCCAAATATGTAGTTGGTAGGTCTCCTGTCTTTCCGCCCAAAATCCTAGCTAGAAAGTGTAAATCGGGAACTTCATTTACTGGATACAAGAAACTCTTGTTCCAATTGATATGAAGCCCCGAGATAGCTTCAAAAAGGACAAAAATTACTCTTAAAATCCTGGGTTGGCTCCTGTTTGCATCACAAAAGACGAGAGTGTCATCGGCTTATTGTAACTGAGGAATCTCCAAATCAGCCCCCACTCTACTGGACACCCTAAAACCTCTCAGCCACAATTTTTCCTGAGCAATTTTCAGCATATCATTTAGCCCCTCCATAGCATTAATAAAAAAGAAATGGAGATAAAGGATCTCCTTGTCTTAGACCTCTCTGTGAAGAGAAGAAACCAGTAGGAGAGCCACCTATAAGAACTGAAAATTTCAGAGTTTTGATGCAGAATTTCATCCATCTTAGCCATCTACCTCCAAAACCCCTTTTTGCTAAGCTCTCCAGCAGGAACTTCCAATTGAGGTGGTCGTAAGCTTTTTGAATGTCCAGCTTACATAAGATGCCTGGAACACCACTTCCAGTTCTAGTGTGAATACATTCATTTGCCATAATAGTGGCATCCATTATTTGTCGCCCTTTTATGAAGGCCAACTGCTGGGGACCCGCCAACTTATGCATAACCATTTTGATTCTCTCAGTGAGTAATTTGGAGATGATCTTGTACACACTATCGGTTAGGCTAATGGGTCTAAAGTCAGTGAGTTCCTTAGCAGCCCAGTTTTTTGGAATTAGAGCCACTTTTAATGCTAGATAAACTTATTTTTTTAAATATTTAATTGAAATTGGCTTTATTAAGGTGACATGGACATTGAGGATTCATATAGCTAATCACTTTGGTTGATAATGTTATTTTGTTGGACTTTAAACTCATTTCTGTGTTTGCATTTGAGCTCCTTGAGGTTGAGAATTAGTTTAATAGGTTGATTTTTCGATTTTCCTGCTTGTTGCCAAATCCATATTAAATTGACAAATTTTCCTTCCCCTTTTTGTAAGTTGTAGGAAGGAAGAGTGACTGAGCCAGATGAGATCTCTGTGTATTTTTGGAAGGATGCAAGCTAGCGTGTATATGGATTGACTAACTGAGTTATTAATGTCATGTGTAGGACGACTAAAATGCCAGAGGAATGAGGTGGAGTAAAATGATTCAATTATATAAGGATAATGGTGATATTCAGAATTGCTACAACTATAAGGGTATCAAACTACTAGCCATACTATGAAAGTTTGGGAGAGGGTTGAGATGAGGATGAGGAGGTGTGTGTTTATTTTTGAGAACTAATTTTGATTCATGCGGAGATGACCAGCAAGAAAACCCGTTCACATCTTGTATGGAAGGTTTTAGAACAATATAGGGATAAGAAGAGAGCCTTATACGTGGTGTTCATTGTCCTGGAAAAGGCTTACGCTAAAGTCCATTGGGGAGGTCCTTTGGAGATGGAGATGTTTCGACTCTAGTGGTATACCTGTGACTTAGCATTTAAGGATAAGGTACAATGGAGCTAAGATCAGGTTAGAACAGTGGGTGGTGACTCAGAACACTTCTTGGTTGTGTTGGGGTTGCACCAAGGATCATCCTTTAGCTCATTCCTATTTTCCATGGTATTGGACAAATTGACATGGCATATCTAATGAAAAGTGCCATGGTGTATGACATAATATTGATTGATCAGACACAAGGTGAAGTTAATGGCAGGTTGGAAGTTTGGAAATAAGCTCAAAAGTCTGAAGATTTCAGGTTTAGTAGGATTAAAACAAAGTTCCTAGGGTGTGAGTTCAGTGATGTAATGATTTATGTAGAGGTGGAAATGAAGATCAATGTACTAGTCATATGCAAGCGAGGAAACTTCAACTATCTTGGGTCAATAATTCAAGGATAGGGGAAATTGATAATGATGTCATACATTGTATTGGAGTGGGTGGGTGAAACAGAGGCTCACCTTTGGGATACTATGCAATAAGAATGTGTTGCCAAGGCTTAAAGGTAATTTTTATAGAGTGGTGGAAGACCAACATTGTTGCATGAGATAGAGTGTTGGATAGTAAAGAACGCCCATATTTAGACTTAAGAATTTGGAAATAGCAAATGGATGCTCAAATGAATGTGTGGTTATACTAGGAGAGATATAGCTAGTATAGATATATTAGAAATGAGGTTATATGGGATAAGATGGGAGTGGCCTCTGTGGCGGACGAAATTAGGAAAGCAAGGCTGAGATGGTTTTGAGATAGTGAAAAGGAGGTGCGTGAATGTGCCGTTAAGAAGGTGTGTGAGATCGGTTATGGTAGGAGTTGAGAGGTGGTAGTAAACCAAAAAAAGACAGGGAGTAAAGCTTACCGAGGATATGACCCTAGATAAGAAGATTTGGAAGTAAAGTTTAGGATAGTAGTATGTGTTGTCGTACTTTATGTAGGAGAGGTAGGTAACTAGCCTCCTCCCCTCCTTATTGGTGTTATTAAGTTGTGGTGTGGTCTCTCCGTTGCTTAATTTACTTTGGTTCTTGTTATTTTGTTAGGCTTTTCTATCGGAAATGACCTCCCTACCCCACAAAGGTAAGGGTAAGGTCTACGTAAATTCTATCCTCCTTAGATCCCTTTTGTGGGATTACAATGGGTATGTTGTTTTTTCCTTTTTTGTTCATTTTGTCTTGTCGGAGAGCTAGAGAGAAATAAAAAGAGCAGAAAATATCAGCTTTCCAGATTGGCTTTTCCATATTGTGGACTGGTGCTCCTACCATAGCTTGGAGTTCCCATGATGAGGCGGGGAAATGTTAAGGGGAACTTATTGGTTATCTTGTGAAAGAAAATGATTGTAATATGTACTATGCTCATAACATGCATTTTCCCACTGTCTGTTGTCCTCTTAAGTTTCCTATCTATCTGGTCTTATCCTTTTTATTAACACTAACTGTTTGCTGGGAGGAGGCTGGCTTGTATTCTGTAACTTTTGCATGTCTGCTTATTGGTACTGACAGTTGTGTTGATTATGTTACAGGATATTATCTGGCATGCATGTAGGGAAAACTGCACAGCCAAAATGGTTCAGCGCACTGCTTTCTCTAGTCTGTACTCTGGTATGTTTTGAAGTGTCAATCTTTCTGTCTACAAGCTTCCACTAGTTATCTTATAGGAATGCCTCTTTTTGTCTCTCACAATCATAAATAAGTTTATGGTTTCTTCATTCACCCTTTCTATGGGAGACTGGGCAGCTTATTGTCGAATAAACTGTGCCTTATGATCATGGATAAGTCCTTTAAATTTGTGTTTGACACTATTTCTTGCAATGTGGTAGGTAGAGCGTTAGTTGCATTCAAAACAAGAGAAGCAGCAGAAAGGGTCTGTAAGAAGTTGGCTGATGGATGCTTAATGGTGTCAAATCAGAGGTATTTATATTCAAGGTTGTTTTAGCAATAAATATTGAACATGCTTGAGTGTCTACATGAATTGTAGGATGAGGATTCAAAATGGTTTGTTTGCTTAGTTAGATTGGTTAGAATAACACAAGCTCTTTAAAAATATTCGGCTAAGGTGCTTCCTAAATGCTTCCACATGGTACTGTTTGGTACTTACGAAAAAATGTAGTAAACTTGTATTGGTTTTAGATGATTCGTGAAGTATCATGTTCCAAACATATTTTCCTGGGAACACCAATGCAGATTTCATTTTTCCTTTATTGTGTAAACTGAAGTCAGTACATGACGCCAAATATACAGGACTGTTCCCATACAAAGCAGTTCTAATTTAACATTGTGTCAATGTTCTCCAATCTCTAGGCCATTCAGAAAATTTATTCTGATCATTTGATTCTCTTGTGGGTTGTTGAAACATTAAGAGTTGGATGTCCATATCTACTATTCTGGCTGGTGGTGGTGGTGGTGGTTTCCGGCGAGCTAGAATGATCCTCTTTTGGGTTTGTTGAACATCAAGGGTTTGACTTAATAAGACATGGTAAATATCCTCTAATCTGGCTGGTGGGATGGGGTTTTGTGACGGACTGGACATTTCTTGTGATGGAGTCTTGCACAAAAGAGATTGATATTGGTTTGGACTTTCCTTAATATTACTTGACCTTCCTGCTTTCTGTTATTTATTCGTCATCTTTTTTTTCCCTGGTCTCCTTGTCCCCTTCTTTTAGACTTGCTGGTTATCATAGACAATATTTCGTACCCAGCGAAGCAGCTGGGTATGAAATGTTTACTGTTGATATTGTTTTTTTTTTTTTTTCATGTGCTATCGTATGGTGAAAGACCTCAGGAAGGTTTCTGCTTTCTACTTTATCTTTACAAAAACTTAGAGAAATTGTTGAGGATGATTGGTATGTTCTATCATTTTTTGTATATACATCAGTGTCTTTTTGTTCTTACCTTACCTTACTTTCTTTTCTGGAGAAATTAGGATATAGATATAAGAATTTTGAGGTGTTATTACATGTTTGGACAAATACCTAGATAGCCCCTTCAAGTTAGTACGATTTGTCAGTTAGACACTCCAGCTTAAGTTGTTACCATTTGAAGACCTCTATTTTAGAGAAGTGTGTTTTGTGAACATTTGTGTCCACAAGACAAAGTAAGTGAAACACAAATGTTGGTAACATGTCAAATGAACCAATCATTGAACGACACCTGATATTTTTTAAATGATAATAGTCTTCAGGCTAGCTTGCATGCACCTCGACTAATTTTCACTAGGTTATTCTATCTACCAAGGCTTAGGTAGATGGGAAAATTCACGATGCATTTTTTTCATTTGTGAAGATGTTTGTCGGGCTATTAACTTGAAACTTCGTGGTTCTCCCTACTTTGTTGATTACTAGGCCACACCCTTGGGTGTGCACCTGTATTTCAAAAAGAAAAATGAAATACTATATTCAAAATCAAGTAAACAAAAATGTTTCCCTCTACCCACACCCAACCCTCCTCCTCCCCACACCCCAATGGTGTTTCCCCTTTTCTTCTTATTTCACTATACAATCGACACCCAAAGAAGAAATATAAAAAAGTCATCTTAGCAATTAATTATCTTTTTATCAATCATATTTTTTTTTAAAGTATTGACTCTTTTCAAGATTACGGGTAATGAGGCGTACACTTTAGTGCCTTACCTACACAGAAGCCAGCCTAAGTGATGTAATGCCTGAACTTCTGTCAGCGTTGGTTCTTAAGTGCGCTCAATTGAGCCTTATGACAACTTTGATATAATGAAGTGTTAATTTATGTTACTTTGAACCATTTTGAGTGAGAACATTTAGGTAAAGTTGAGAATTTCTTGGGGAAAGATAATGATGAATTAATGATAGTTGGTCAGGTTCCTTTCCTCTCTCTCTCTCTCTCTCTCTCTCTCTCTCTTATATGTATGTATGTACATATATATATATATATAGATATAGGATGATCAATGGTCAAGTTGTTAGTGTAGGTTGTACTTTTTGAGTGAACCTGATACGGCAATGTGTAATACTAAACATTTTTGGCTGGGATGATTCCTGTTGCATAAAAGCTTCTTTAATGCACAGGCCGCTCGTTGCAAGCTTTATAACTCTACCTAAAATGGAAGGAAACACTCCATCATTTGCTGGGCATCTATGTGTTGACAAACTAAGACTACAATTGCAGCGGGAAATGGTCAGTCTCTCTCTCATCCTCTCTGTATATCCCCCACTGGAAGAAAGGACTTCCTTACCGTGTTCATTCATGTTAATCTAGCATAATAAAATCATCTCTGTTATTCAGAAAGAAGCAGTTTCTACTTCTCACTGTTCTCAGCCCAACACCATAGAGCATGAAATGGGCATGGAGTGGCGCTTACTGCACTCAAGATCTGACAGCTGGTGGAATCGGCTATATAAGGTCTGGAATTAGTTTGTGGTTGTCCAAGTTTTGATCAGCATTACTCTTGTATTTCACACGACATTCTGATAGCCTTCTTTAATTATTTGTTCTAGCAACAAAATGAGGAACTAAGAAAAACAGTGTCAGAACTCAAGAGAAAATGAGAAGCAAGCTGCAGTGTTGTACATAGTGTACTTGTGGTTAGTATACATTCCTGTCACGTGTTATGTTGTACTTATCTTATTCTTTTATTGAGGGATTTGTGAATTTTTTATAGCATAGGATATACAAAATGTTATGGAGGTTGCAATATATGAATGTTGAAAGTTGTCACATCATGATGGCACCATTTCAAACATTATGTTATCTGAATAATATCTGCACATGAAGAGAACAAGCAGTGTTTGTCCATGAAACAAGCATTCCAGATGAAGTGGTTGGTCTTTGCACAATAAAATGTGGTGACAACAGTGGCAGAGCCAGACTTATTCAAGGGGTTCAAAATTTGAAGAATTAGACACATGAACTTGCCGAAGGGGGGTTCGATATCTACTATTTGCACTTGAGCAATTATTTGAAGTGTTTAACCATGTATAAATAGTATAATTTTTCGCCGACGAATTCGGATAAACTCCCTGACCAATAGGTGGCTCTGTCTCTGGTGACCAAATCGCTGAAGTACTCTGTTGTAAAAATGGATTCTTCAGTGACTATGGGCTAAGAGTGGCATCAATATGTAGGATTTTCTGTTTGTAGGAAGGAAAATGTCGAAAGAGAATTCATGGTTTATACTAAAGATTTATGTTGCCACTTTTTAACTCGTCTCTCGTGCATAAGATAGGCATTGCACCAATTTTCTTTTTCCCGCTCATATCTGAGCATTGTCAATGCACTCCCTCTGCCCCATTTTATGTGGCACTCTTTTCTTTTTGGTCCGTCCTAAAAAAAATGTCACCTTACTCTAATTGGAAATAATTTAACCTTAAAATTCCCCTTCTACCCTTAATGAAATAATTCTCAGTCACACAAATATCTCAGAATGATTTTAGACTACAAGTTTCAAAAGTCTTCCTTTTTTCCTTAAAACACCACGCCAAGTCAAAGGGTGCCACATAAAATGGGACGGAGGTAGTGCTATTTTTTTGACTTTGCTCAGAACTGGATTGTCAATATAGAAGGTAGTATTTTAATAAAGCTGTCATAAAAGTAAATGTTAACTTTACAATCTTGTCCCCAAATTGAAAACATAGTGCTGTTTTTTCTTTTGTTGATGAATGTTGAGGAGAATTACATTAGATAAAGCAATGCATTGTACTACTGTTTTTCGTGGGTTTATGTTTGATCTAAACTATATTAATGTTTCTTTTCTTGTTTTCTTATTAGTTGTTTTTTTATATTTGAAAGTTCAGATCTCTGAGTTCCTGGACCTGACTTCTAGTGATGGTGTTATTCCAATAAGTTCCATTGGAGTTATGCAAGAGTTTTGTTCGATTGACACATCTGGGGGTTAGGATCTCTCTCTACTTTATTTAACCTTAAACTGTATTCTGTGCAAGGGCTCTTTTCTTTTACACCAAAGATGGAGTGACATTATCTAGTTCCATTAAATGCTATTTAAGTGAGGATGGGAACTATTACTCCTAGCTTTTCATGATGTAGTCTATCATGTGGTAGAAATAGTATATAGAAGTGAGAGAAAAGACCCTTCCTCCTAGCTTTTCATGGATCATTCCGCAAATCAGCTCTTTGTTTTGGTTAAGTCTTTTGGGTACTTTGATTCTATTTTCAGCACATTGGAGTCCTGTGTACTCTATTCCAGGGATTAGGTCTAATGGTAAGAATACAACATGTGATGTATGGGTTAGGGATTCGTCATGAGTTTGAATCTTGTTGGAGTCAGAAGCTTGGTATTTAAGTGGAGAAGGGTAGAGGGGTGGTCCTATTACGAGTTTCGTACAAATGTGCTTACTGGCCCCTGGAGATTTCCTGATTATCAAAGGCCTTGTGTTTTTTGCCATTAACTTGTCCCTGAAAGATTGCGATTAACTAGTATTACTTTCAAATTGTCGGCAGGAGATGTACTAAATCTATTTACCATTATTCGTTACATGCATTTAAATGACTACTGTTGTGTGATGCATGCTTACATGCTGCTCAACTTGCTTACAACCATGTGGTCATGCCAAGCATGAAAACTGAGCTGGAATAGATGATGATGTGCTTGGCAGTTGGACAAAAGTACGAAATATCTAACTGATTTGGTGATTTTTGCTTGACAGGTTCGGGATAGATAACTGCTTGACACTCGGTCCTCCAAGCGTCTTGGCAATTTTTGGATGTACCCTCCTACTACCTACCTTCATTGGAGACCCCAGAGTAATTGGTTAATGTCAAAGTCACATAGTTTAGCTTGCAGCGATATGCATATTATTCTCAGAATTTTTGCTTCATGAATCGCTCTGGCATAGTCTTTTGTTCAAAATATCTTTTAGAAATTGAAAATAGAATCTCTAATCTTTGGTTCCTAAATAGGGTTGACAAATGGAACTAAACATGTGAATGAGCAGTGGATTCATATGTTTATTGCTAAAATCTTGGTCAAATGGTATTTAGTTTGAACATGCATGTAATATATAAGGGAAATGATTTAAACTATTTTTCCTCCGTTGGCCAAATGAATGAGTGTCGATACAAATTTAGGAAAATCAACAATACACAATCTGGGGTTTTACTATCTGGAGGGCAAAAAACGAAGTTGGTCATGTAGAATATTGCTTTTCGCGCTGTTTTCATTGGACTTGTAAATTTATGTTAGCCAAGAGTTCCGTCAGCTTTTTGAGCACGGGTAGGATAAAGCTGTGTTTCATAACCTTGTAATGCCAAAGAAGGGATGTGTGTTACAGGTCACTATGATAATCGTTATTGACCCCTAAGTATGTTCGTCCTAACATTCGGCAATGGTTCCAGTGTTCTTGAATTGCTGTGACTGCATTAAAATAAAACGATGCAGTATGCTTAGGGTAGAAGCATCAAGTATTAGCTTCATTCTCTCTAAGTATGGCAATTAACTCAATCTGTTGCCCAATAGGAACAACTAATTTCACACCAGAATACTAGGACTCTAGGCAAGTTCATTATGGACGAAAAACAATTGCTAACACTCATGAAAAATTGTAAAAATCGTTTGTTTCCAACTGTTTGGGCCATAAAATTCTATTAGGTGTCTGGCGAGGTTTTTAGGCCACCTAGGCCTTTTGTCGGACTAGTTACGAATAGGTTAATGTAACTTTTCGGGAAAGTTGGCTTAGATTTCTGGGCATCGCCACAAACAGTTGGCTAGCACTCACGAAAAATTGTCAAAATCACTTGTTTCCTATTGTTGGTCTAGAAAATCTTACCAAGCATCCTTTGTCGTCGTCGGGCCATCTGCACCTCTTGCCGGGCTCTTTACGGGCAGGTTGATGTAATTTTTCGAGAAAGCTGGCTTGGATCCCTGGCCAGCACCACAAACCGTGGGTTAACTAACACCGTAAAAAAACTACCAAAATCGTTCGTTTCTTGTTGCTTGGCCCATAAAGTCCTATTAGGTGTCGTGTGGCGTCGTCGGGCCACCTGGGTCTCTTGTCCGATCCAACTGTGATTTTTTGGGAATCATTGCCTGGAATCCCAATCAGCGCCAGAATCCATGGGCGAACACCCATGAAAAATGGTCGAAATTGCCTATTTTGCCTTTCTTGGACCATAAAATCCTACCAGGCCAACGCCAATGTAGCCGGGCCACATGGACCGCTTACCGGACTCGTCCCTGACCCACATGTGTGATTTTTTTGGAATCTTTGCCCGGAACCCCAGGCAGCGCTATAATTCGTGGGCTAACACCCATGGATAATGGCAGAAATCGCTTGTTTCGCCTTCCTTGGGCCATAAAATCTTACCAGGCCCCTGACAATGCCGTCTAGCCACCTGGGCCGCTTGACGGGCACGTCGCCGACCCTCTCATGTGATTTTTGGGGAATATTTGCTCAAAACCCCAGACCACCAAAATCCATGGGCTAACACCCACGAAAAATGGTCGAAATCGCCTATCTCGCCTTTCTTAGGCCAAAAAATTCTACCAGGCCCTCGACAATGCTGTCGTGCCACTTGGACC
>JAOTQJ010000007.1:6043640-6066372 GCA_025642045.1 Solanum sejunctum
AGTCTAGATGTTTTAGTTTATTTTTCTCTTATTTTGCTAATGCAGGGCTAAGTGCGCCAGTTGGTTGTGTTTTGCAGAATTTTGCTTTAATTATGGAAGTCTAAAAGTTATACCCAAATTTGATGGAAGAACACAACCCAAAATTTAAAAGATGAGAATCAGTGGAAGCAACAAAAAGACCAAAGTCCGCATCGCAGACTTGGGAGGAAGTTGTGGAAGCTAAAAAATAAAGAAAAAAGGCGCAAAGCTGAAAAATATGTCAAGTCTGTGTCGCGAACTTGTGCAAAAGATGTGCAAAATTGTCCAATGAGTGAAATAAGCAAAAACTTAGTGTACACAAGGGGTCTGCGTCGCCGACCTGAGGACAAGAAACGAAAAAGTCAAGTTATGGGATTTTAATTATATTCTATCATAGACTTTAGGTTTTCAGACTATTTTTTATGCAAGAACTAAAGTGGAGACAATAGAGAACCTTTTTCTAAGGGTATTTTCGTTAGTTTAATCTTGATTCCTTTGTTTTTGATGTTTTCTAAATCATTCATGGTATACGTAATGACTATGAGTGGCTAAGTCTCCATATTCTGGGGTTGTAGCCAGAGATAATGTTTAGTTTTTAATTTTTGACATCTATGAATGGGTTCATTTGATTATTTCTGTATTACTTTTATCTATACTTCATAGCCTGATTAACTACGGAGTAAAATTAGTTGTTTACTCTGAATTCGAGAGATGTTGGAGTGGATCGAATGAAGTAGTATAGGGAGCTTGTTCAGATAGAAAACTAGGTTGATTCGTGTAAGGGAGACCAGTGACAACTACTCTTATACCTAGTTTGGTTCAATATACGGGAAGATAACATTGATGCATTTTTATTGGTTTGTCTATCCTTGCTCAATGATGCAGTTAGGTAGTCAATAATGGTAGACAGACAGAGGCGTAAACCCTGTTTAGATAATTTAAATCCCGTGAACTAGTAATTAGGAACCCAGACATAGATAAAAACAGAGTCGTTAAGGCTACAATCCTGGAATTGCTTGTCAATTGATATCTTGATAATAAAAACCAGATTAAATTAGGAGAAATTTATTCATTGCATTTATATACTTATATTTTCACATTTGTTTATTAAAACCACCTCAAACGTGATAATTGGGATTGGTTGTTGATTTCATTTAGATCCCTTGGGTTCGATAACCCACAGGGCCACTATGACATCAACCTCTACCTCTGTCTCTTGGATCCAAAGAGAATGCCCATCTATTGGGACGTGAGCCGTCAGAGTTAACTGTACGACTATGCTATGCGAGTAACGTAGTTCTGAGGTACTCCCCAATCACCCAACTCAGTGCTCAATACTCCTTCCAAGACTAAAATATTTCATGAAGATCAACTTAAGCTCAACTTAGTTCTCAATAACTCAACTCAATTACTCAACAACTCAATAACTTAGGACCACCATTCATGCAATGCAACTCAAGGATCTAACACACATCATACAAGACTCTCACGAATTACGATCAAGTGACATCATATCATCCATGCTCAACACTGAAGACATAACAGATATTCATTATATGCATATATGAAACAAGGAAACATACTTCACAGGTTCAACTTACTTGGGTTAGAAGGTTAGGTTCATAATTTCAATTTAGTAAGCAATAAAAGTACTAAGTTAGGATTAAGGTATCAAACATTCGAAATACATTCATAATTCATGGTAATAATGATGCAACTCATAAATTAACTCAAATATATTCATGAAACTCAGACATGTACAGGAATTTGGGACTCAAGATTAGCAGGATTTAGAATACGCAATTAATACTCGTGATCTTTAACTCAAGTATATGAAGGAGCACGTGGATGAACATAATCCAATGCTTTAGGTAGCCTTACATACCTGGATTGAAGCTTTTGACAATCAACCTCAAGAAACTCTCTTCGAACTCCTCAATTCCTCGTTCTTCTTCTCTTCTCTTCAGCCTTAGTCTTTTTCAAGGACTTAGAAAGGTTAACAATGGGTTAAAAAAATCTTTTTTATACTTAAAATAACTTATTTTGATCATATATTAAGTCCAGGAATGATTTGAAAAGGTCTAGAATGCTCCTCATGAAATTCGAAAAAAGTCCATCTCGGGACATGGGGTCCGCAATGCGGATAGGGTTTATTTTCGGTATTTTTCACCGAAAATTCTCCAAACGAGTTTTCTAATCTCGTAGAAAATTTTTAGAATAAAATCAAGTATTGGTCTGTGGCAGGAGTGGTTTAAATTAATCAAGAATCATTCATATTTTTATGCAAGTTGATAACTTGAATTGAAACTCTTGAAGAGTTTTCAAAAAGTAATAAATTGTTAGCTTAAAGAAGTTGAAATGAGGAACTTTCAAAACTCTTTGATCCTAAATGGAGGATTCATAAAAGAAAATAGAACATTTCGCCAAAACTTTTCTATATGAATGAGCTCCAAAAGAATTGTGATATAAATGTGGAAAGATCCATTCGAGTGACAATGTGATTGATTTGTTCACCAAATCTCTACTAACTGCAACTTTCAAGAAGATGATACAAAATATTGGGATGCAAAAGATTTAAGTCTTTGGATTTATGTTTTCATTAGGGAGAGTTAATACGCGGTGTACTTTTTTTTTCTCATAAGGTTTTGTCCCATTGGGTTTTCCTTGTAAGGTTTTTAATGACACATACGAAATATGTATTATTAGATATACGTACTCTTTTTCCTTCACTAGAATTTTTTCCCACAGAATTTTATCTAGTAAGGTTTTAACGAGGCACATAATCTAGTTAATAGACATTTAAGGGGGAGTGCTATAAACATCTTTGTATTATATTGAATGTCTATTATGTAGATCTCCTTTAAGAGTTAGGAATCTTACTTGGAGACCAAGTCAATTTTCTACTTGGAGACCAAGTTGGTTTTTTTCCTATAAATATAAGGGTTTCCTTAATTGTAATATACACATCAATATTATTCAAGAGCAATGATAAATTTTCTCTTTTCTCCCCTACTTTATTCTTCTTTTACTTTATATTTTCATAATATATGCTACTATTATAATATTACATAACTTGATATCAAAATGAAATATCAAAAATAAAATATCGAGAGGGGAAGTGGAAGAATTTGAATTCACCATGTTTATAGGAGTTTTTTAAAATAATATAAATTAAATAAAAATATTATTATGATGTCAAAGAAGTAAATTAGAAAAAGTCAAAATTGATAATTTAAGAATAGAATAGACTAGAGGTGTCAATGAGACGGTATAATCAGTTACTTTCTATAAATCATACTATTTCAACTTTTTAAGTATTTTATAATGTATAATCAAATTAAATCTTTTAAAACCATCCCAATCATATCGATTTCTCTTTGATATTAGTACGTTTATTTTTAAAGTATCACTTTAAAAAACAATATTGTAAAATATTTTTTCTTAGTATGTTTTTGAAGAAACACTTTTATTTTTCACCAAAAAGTCAAGAATGTAAAATCTTCATGCGATACTATTTGATCTAGAACTTTATATATGAGTTTTTATATAAAATTTGTCATATTGTTTGATGAAGTATCTATTATAATATCTTTTAATTTGAAAGCTGCTTAATTAAAGGATAAAGACCCCAAATTGTTCGAATCACCAAAAACCTAGG
Organism: Solanum sejunctum; assembly: GCA_025642045.1. NCBI lineage: Eukaryota > Viridiplantae > Streptophyta > Magnoliopsida > Solanales > Solanaceae > Solanum > Solanum sejunctum. The sequence continues at coordinate 6,047,317 of JAOTQJ010000007.1, forward strand.
ACGAAGATTATTTATATATGAAAATTTTTGTAATATTTAAATTTAAAATATTAAAATATATAAAATATATTTGCATAATGTAGAGTTATTCTATCCGATTTGAAAACTTTTTGGTTTCTTTTATAAACTAAAAAGACCATCTCAATTGTTTGGAACAATTATGCACTTAAAAGAAAGTTCACGATTTTAATGCACTTAAAAGAATGTTCACGATTTTATTATAAAAATAATAAAAATCAATTTAGTATAATTAGATTCAACTGGTTCAATTATTTTTTCATATTCTTTTGACATCCTACCATAGACATTTGGAAAAAGGATGAGAGAATAATTATTTTTCATTTTCAATATTAAGAAAGGAGTATAACTTTTAAAGTAAAATTTGAGTGTAAATGAAAAAACTATTTTGTTAATTACAAAAGCCGCCTTCCCAAACGAGCGGGAAGGGATACATACAGTGCAGAAAAAAGGAGGCATTGTAGTGAGAGGAAAAAGCTATGGCGCCAGTTATGCAGAGCTCTCAGCCATGGGTCGAGAAATAGTAATGTTCTCGCATTCGAATTAACTGAAAATCTCCCAATTTGTGGACATTTCTTTTGTTTATTGTTCCTGTGTCTGTAACTTTTAGAGTTTTGCAGTCGACCGAAGCAAGTGAAGGACGTAGCTCACCAGGATGAGGTTGTTCGAGTCCTCACAAACACTCTCGAGACCTCTAACGTAACCACCAGTTCCATTTTATTGCTAACCACATTAAACGCTTCCTCCTAGGGTTTTAATTGTTCAAGTTGCTTCTAATCTTTTTCACATTTTTTTTTCTTATTACAGTGCCCGCATATGTTGTTTTATGGTCCTCCTGGAACTGGAAAGACGACTACTGCTCTTGCTATTGCCCATCAGCTTTTCGGGTATGTTTATGTCACATGTGGATTTTACTTGGGTTCTGCTCTAGATGAAATTAATTTCATGTAGAAATTTGTAGTTCTGGTGGAGTTTATTATGGATAAGTTTCTATTGATCCGATTCCTGAAAATCAATTTCTCTTCTTAGTAAAGGAAGTACTATTTTATGTAGTTTGGTGGAATTGATTATGAATAAGTCTCTACAAATCTGATTCCTGAAAATCCCTTCCAGCTGCACAATGCGATAATGCTAGTTACCATCTAATTGTGGATAGTAGTTTCTGTCTTACATTTTTCTAGCTTAGCAAAGAAAATTAATTTTTCGTTTTTCTGCTAAAAGTTAATTTAAAATTGAAGTGTAAAGAGGAAAAAGGATGGATCTTTTGAAAAAAGTTCACTACTTTTGGAGCAATTTAAACTCCGCATTTGTTTTCAAAGAATAATATTGAGTAATAATGGAACTTCAGGATATCTTATTTCTACTGTTTTTATTCTAGAAATTGAAAGGATTTATGCAGCTTACCGCCTTGCTTCAATTTCTTGGACCTGTATTCATGTCCTAGCTTTTCTTATAGCTGCCGCTAGTTAGGTGTTTTGACCTAGTAACGTTTCGACATACACATCTCTCCATGATTGATGGACAAACGACTATGTTGTGTCGCTCAAATACATTTGGATAAGAAATATATTTACTTACTTGATTCTATGTCCATATGTTGTTTTGAAATTTTAAACTGTCCCAGTAATGTAAAATGTTCAGGTCAATTGTGTTTCCTAATCTCTATACTTAGTTGTAATGAATTCTTCTGGAATCTGTCAACTAACATGACAAGTTTAAGAGATGAGCACATCCTTTGAACATTTTCTAATTGATTACGGATAAGTTCCTAGTGATGTGATTGTTGAAATCAATTTCTGTATTAGTAAAGAAAGTGTTTTCTGTGTTAATTTCATGCAAATTTGTAATGTGGAATTGATTATGAATAAGTCTCTACAAATCTGATCTTGAAAATCCCTTCCAGCCACCCAATGACCTATAATGCTAGTTGCAATCCACTTGGGGCTAGGAATTTCTATCTTGCATTCTTTCTAGCTTAGCAAAGAAAAGTAATTTCGTATTTCTATAAAAAGTTGATTCAAAATTCAAGTGTAAAGAGGAATAAGGCTAAAGTTCACTACTTTTGGAGCAATTTAAACTCTCCTTTTGTTTTCAAATAGTGATGTTGAGTAATAAAGGAACTTATGGACATCTGTTTTCTTTCTACTGTTTTAATTCTAGAATTGAAGGACTTAAACAGCTTGCTGCCTTGCTTCAATTTCTAAGATCTGTATTCAAGTCGTAGCTTTTCTTCTAGCTGCTGCTAGTTAGGTGTCTTGACTTACTCATGTTTCTATATACACATTCTCTCAATGATTCATGGGCAGACAACTAGTATTGTGTTCTTTAAATGCATTTGGATAAGAAAATATGTGTACTTTCTTGATTCTATGTCCATACTCTGTTTAAGATGTTAAACTATAATTGAGTAATGTAAAATGTACAGGCCTATTGTTTTTCTTAATCCTTATACTTAGTTGTAGTGAATTCTTCTGGAGTCTGTCAACTAATGTGACAAGTTTAAGAGATGAGCACATCCTTCTTTGAACATTTTAATTGGTAAAATCCTCTACCTGAAAAGAATCTTCTTGGGGGGTTTCCTTGCAGAGTTTCTTGTGCTTTCTTTGAGATTAGTGGATACATTTTTCCCATGGACAAGTGGCTATTAATATTCTCTGAGAAAAGAGAAATCATATTATCAAACTTAGGCCTTATGAGTTTCTGTTGTTTGATTGTTTCCTTTTTCCTGCCTTATTTTCTGTATGTAAATATTTCATTTTCCAATGAATTTTTCTGTGACAGACCCGAGCTGTATAAGTCAAGGGTATTGGAGCTAAATGCTAGTGATGACCGTGGTATCAATGTAGTTCGCACAAAAATTAAGAACTTTGCTGCTGTTGCTGTAGGTTCTAATCGGCAAAGGTAAACTTTTCGGTTTCTAATGCATTTTAAGCCCCTCGTTTACTTTGTTGTTTAATAGCATATCTTCCTTACTCATTTCAGTGGTTATCCCTGCCCACCTTTTAAGATCATAATCCTTGATGAAGCAGATTCAATGACTGAAGATGCTCAAGTAAGTTGCCTGACTTGTTTTACTAATAAGCTACATAAATTTGACCTTATACTCAATTTGCAGAATGCCTTGCGACGCACTATGGAGACATATTCAAAAGTTACAAGATTCTTCTTCATTTGTAATTATATCAGCAGGTTTGGTATCATTTTGTATTTTTTTAAATCTTCTTGATATTATCTTGCTTCTCTGTTTTTCCAATTTCCTTTACTCTTCTTACAGGTTTGTTTGTAAATCACAACACATAAATTGATTTATTTTCCCAAATAAATTGTTTATTCTGCCCTTGAAGTCAGCTTTGCTGTTTCTGTTGAAATCATTTTCATTTCTGGAAGAAAATTAAATTTAAAGGATCGTGTATTCTATGATCTGCAACTGTGGATTGGCATCATATTGCCAAATTCTTAAATAAGTAAAGAATTCTGGAAGCTGATTAGCCATCTTGTCAGTTCCATGTAACAAGTAGATCAGAGTTGTATCTTTAAGCGATCCTTGAATAGTTGTGGTCATACTCAATTGAGTTTTTCTTGTTTAGCTATTTTTCCCATTTCTCTCCTAGGTAATAGGAGAGCTGAGACAAGCTCTGTGATGGAAGTCGATTGTGTGGCTAAGTGGAAATAGTAACTCATACTTATCTGTCTTTGAAATCAACCTCGTCTTTTCAGTTGAGATGCATTTTGCCTATTTACTGCAGTTAATGAAATTATTTTGCAACAAAATTTGTGCTGATCACTTATTTGGTTCATTTATTTGTGGCATTGTGGTCTTAGGATTACTGGAGACGTTAAATAGTTTAACTGTGATGTGAAAATTGGCAGATAAGTGCCAGTTTACATGTGCAGTTGGTTTCAGGCACTCTCTATGTTTTAATATTTGTGCCTTTGTCTTGCTTTTTAGTCAGTTTGATCTTCTTTAAGCTGTTTGAATGGTATGCATGAAGACAGTTTGATGTAGGAACAGAATTGTTTCACTCTAAAGATAAGATGATTTTATCATGGAACTGAGATACGAAGGGCTAGTTACTACATTGTTTTCTATGGTATTATAGAGCACCAGTATGTGCAATAAACACATTAATCATATCAAAGTGCAAAAAAGATGGCTTTTTGGGCTTTAGAAACTATGAATCTGAAGCCGTTTCATGATTCCTCTGCTGTCATGACTGGACTCTCATTCCATAAGTTGGGGATTTTCAGGATGAGAGAAAGGTTCATCCTGATTTGACTTATGTGGCTATTACCATATATGTTTGCTTGGGAAAATTGCAAGATTTAAGATGAATGCCTGGGAAAAATCATTTTTGCTGACTTTTGGGATAAGGGTCTACAAACACTCTCTACCTTCCCCGAATGCCACTTGTGAGATTACACTCGGTATATAGTTATTGTTGCCTGGCAGAAGTCATTTTTGCTGAAAGTAACATTATGATAGTTTTTTGACATTGACATTTGTGCACATTTTGTGGTCAACTTAAAAGATCTTTCAAGATTTCAGTTGGATGTGCTTAAGGTTTAAGGAGTGGCAAAGTTGATGATAAATATATTATGAGAGAAATTGTAGCGAATGCTCAATGCTCTTTTCTGGCTTATGACCTTCTGGTCTTGTCATGTCTTTCTTTCCTGAGAAATGATCTTTTTTTTTTACTTTCCACCTTTATGCTTTAATCATTATTTTCTTACAATATGATATTTAATCTTTCTTTTTTTAAAGAACCTATCAACACATGAAAAAGTGACTTGATCATTTCTTCATCTACATGAAACAAGGGGTGGTTACGTAGATGATTTTTTCCCCTAGACAAAAAAAGGGACTTCCTATGATTTGATGTTTTGTTTTTTCTTTACTTAAGTGAGCCATTTTCTTCGATTACCTGACAAGTTATTGATCTAAGTACATTCTTGCGCATTAATAAATTGAGTTATCTCCTTTGTTTTAGGATCATAGAGCCACTCGCTTCCAGATGTGCAAAGTTTAGATTCAAGCCACTTACTGAAGAAATTATGGGTAGTCGAATATTGCATATTTGTAAAGAGGAAGGTCTTAATCTAGATTCTGAGGTGTGAATGTAGTACTTGATTCCTTGGTTTACTTCATTTAAATGGCAGTTCAATTGCTACTTCAGATTAAGCTATATTCAGGATTGTCTTATCTGATTGCAGGCTCTTTCTACCCTCAGTTCCATTTCTCAAGGTGATTTGCGAAGGGCTATTACATACTTACAAGTAAGATGAGTTTTCTTCCTTCTACATTTAAGGAAAAGAAGCCAAAAGAATTGCTAGTTTTGCCAGCACAAGGAAAAAGGAAAACACCTATAAAAGAACCATTCTTCATGAATCAGAGCAAATGTTTTTTTTTTTTTTTTGACAAGAGAAACAGTGCAAAAGACTTGCTTTTGGAATTGCTGTCTTCACTTTAAATTCAAGGCAAATATTACTTCTCTGAAAAAAGGCAAATGTCAGCGGAATTGGTGAATGGAAGTTGCAAGAAGAATTGTGCTAGATTGTATCTTTGGACTATGCGATAGAAAGGGCAAGGATAAGATCTATATATGCTGTTCTATTTATCTTCATTGAGATGAAAAACTACGGAGGACTGGAAAACTAAGGGAGTAATCCCATTTATTGATGATGGAAAAAAAAGGAGACTGGAGCATCATATCCATAATCAATATCATAGAAAAACTTGTTCAGCTATGATATGCTGGTGCTGCTGCTGCAATTTTAGCTCATTCTAGAATGAAAATGAAGCTTTCTCTATTGTTCTGTGAGGAATAAATATTATCCAATTTCAAGCCTCTGCATTCTTACCATCCCTTACTTCCTGACTAGATTATCAACCATGAAAGTTGATTGGTAATATTTTGAATTGCTGCAGAGTGCTGCTCGATTATTTGGATCTTCCATCTCAGCGAAGAACCTGATTAGTGTTTCTGGGGTAAGTTTATATCTGGTTCGGTGGTGTTAGTTTGATATTGCTTTTAGACCAAATAGGGGATCAGTCTGTAAGTTTTCACAAGATCAATGCCCTTATCTATCAAAATCTGGGATGGGAAGTTGTTGATTTATGCATTGGGCCTTTGCTTTACCTTGATGTTTATAATACCTGAGGTAACAATATAGATGTATAGGAAATTCTCCTTATTATACTGTTGTTTTTATGTTTGGTTCTAATTTGTCCCTTTTATTTCGAATGATGACTGTTATGAATTTCTGCATCTTCTTTTAGCCTCTGAGCTTTTGACAATTGGGCTTTGCTGATGTGCTCAATTTGAGAAAGTTTATTTTCCAATTTTAGGAGTAGGAATAGTTAAAACTAAGGAAAAGCAAAAATGATTTTGTGGAATGTCCTTTTAAGCTCCCAGGATATGATAATGTCTTTAAATATCTTAAAGTGAGAAAGCAAGCATAAATTCCTTTTGATTTGTGTCGATAATTACAGATTCTTAACTGAACATTCACAGAGGCTAATATAGAACCTGGACAATTTTTCAACAATGCTCTTGAAATTAGAGTATGCATACTGTATGCTCATTGCTTATTTCAAATATAATCACTCGTGGAGTTCCACAGTGATTTTGCAAACATCTGTTATCATTTGAGTTGACAACTTGTAGATATACATTCATATGCAATTCTTTTTTTAAATGAAGTATTGGAAAGCATCAGGAAGATGCATAAAGCTTTACAAAGAAATGTTAAAACACCTTTCACTGCAAAAAAGCTAATAGAAGCAGGAGCTCAAAACCACGAGCAAAAACTAAAGTTGCGAAGCTACTGAGAGGGAGCTAATAAATGAAAAAGGAAAATTTTGCAACTAAAAAGGTTAACTAAACACTTAGATTTTAGTGCACAGTCAGCAGCCTAAGCCCCATCAAAGCATCTGTTGTTCCTCTCTGACCATAAACACCAAAAAATGCATGCTGAGCTCATTTGCCAGATCTTCTTGATGGCTCTATCTATTTTCCATAAGCTCCATTGCTCCTTTTAGTCTGTTTGGGGTTGTCCAACTGATTCCAAGTATTGTTGTAAACATGTGGCATAGGTTTGCTTCAACAAGCAGTCAAAAATAAAAAAGGTGTTTAACTCACTCTGAGTCTTCTTGGCACATATAGCATCGTTCACCAGCAGGATCTTTTTGTTTTTTAGGTTATCCTGAGTTAGTATGGCATCTTTGAGGGCTGTCCAATTAAAACACTTTACTTTGGTGGGTATTTTTTTGCTCCATGTCAATTTCGAAGGCCAAAGGATCAGTGAAATCATTGACAGCTTTCATACTACTAACCTGCCTTCTTGAATCTCCCCATTTCAGCCTGTCTGATATTTGAGAATTCACCGGAAAACCTTCCAAAGATGATTAGATTGGTACTAGGATTTTGCTATGTTTTTGGTATGTGTTGATATCGAATTCAACTTAATTTATTGACTATCGCATATAATTCAATTTATACAGATCAGTGAGTTCTTCCAGTTCCTAGTCCTGGAAGTTTCTTCTAAGTCAAATATCCCCAATGTTTCTGTCCCTGTTGCTTGCTAGTGTGTAGTCTGATTCTTTGGATTATTGCTGTGCATCCATCTTTGAAAGTGACACTTTGCTTTTATGTGCATCTTTCTTTGATGAAAATTAAAAAATCTTAAGCTATTTGTACTGTAATTTGATTTCACAAAATCAGTGCTACAATTGTTTAACCATATAAGCTCACATCTAAAGTCATGGTCGATACTCTACTTTTGGTTTATAACCGAGACATTGTCTGAGTTAGCCGGTCCAATTCCAACTATGTACACTTATTCCACACTTGGGGGAGTATAAGCCCACCCTTTGCTCTGTTCCCACTTAAATACTTGGGTTCTACACTTAATTTTTGCAACTGACGTGCAATTATTGTGATCAGGTCGTCCCAAATGAAGTTGTTCAGGCTATATTCTCAGCTTGCAGAAGTGGCAATTTTGACTTGGCAAATAAAGAAGTGAACAATGTCATTGCAGAAGGATATCCTGTTTCTCAGATGCTGTCTCAGGTCCCAATTTGTGTGTATCATCTCACTTTTCATCCAAACATGCCAACATTATGTACTAACATGCTGCTTCTTGCAGTTGTATGATATAGTAGTTGATGCAGACGACATTTCTGATGAACAGAAAGCAAGAATATGCAAGAAATTTGCTGAAGCAGACAAGGTTATACCTCTTCCTCATCTTACTCTAGTAGCATTGTTGTTAAGAGTGATTATCATTGTTTCTACTCTTTTATACATTTATATTTTATTTTTGTATCCTCCATTTTCAAAGAGTGATGGGGGTTGGAACTATGAGGGTCAATCATTGAATTTCAACATCAATTTGTACATTGATTTCTTATTCGTAGTCAAAGTAGAACTTGTTTCGTACTTGGAAAAGTTTGTACAAGTTGTAGTGAATGGTGTAATCTGTTTTGACTCTTTAAATGGAAGTAGTGTCTTATAAAATCAGAGTATAATATTTATGGTCAGTTGTTTTTCTTCTGGAAAACTGTATACTGGCTAATGTTTAGTTGTGTGCTATGTATTATGTATTGATGATGGTGTCATCTGAAGTTCTTCCCTAGAATGTGGGGTTCGGCTTAGTGCAGTAATATATCAGCACCATAGAATTGACGATTTCTGGCAAAGTTAGCTGAACAATTTACAAGGATGTGCTTATGTTTTTCCTTTTTTTTTTTTGGCAGTGTCTTGTTGATGGAGCAGATGAGTATTTGCAACTTTTGAATGTTGCAAGCACCACAATGCAAGCGCTTGGCAACATGCCACAGGATATGACATTCTGAATTTGTATTCCCCTTTCAATTCCTGGAAAGTCAAGTTAGTAACTGTTATTTGGATTATTGGAAGTCTTTTGCTCTATAGTTAACGGTGACTTATTACTTATAGGTGGATTAGATTATAAGCAAAGTTATATGGCTGCATACGACATTAAAAGTCCTCGCTCCATTTAGGTGTTTGATTGGGCCAGGAAAATAAACAAGTTTTATTTATAGGTGTTGATTGTCATTGTCAAGGGCAAGGCCGAAGTCTTGACAGGATGTCTTTTGCCTTTTCATTACTTTTATTCAAATGTAGACATATCATATTGCCTTTTCACAATTATTGAGACAACACGCCATTATTCCTCATTTCAAATCTCAAATCTGATTTTATAAATAAAAAGATGGCATGCAAATATGTCTTATCATTATCCTCCTACATCTTCGATTTTGAACATCGTTGATTCAGAATAATTTACCTTTCTGGATTAATATTTGCAAACCTTAATCACATTTAGAATTATTGTATTTTTTTCCCTTACATTGGGGGTTCAAGTAGAATTAGTTAGTTTGAGTCAATTGCTAACATAAATTCACATTGAAAATTATTTCATGTATTATGATGGAAGCTAAATACCTCTCATGTTGCCAATTAAAGGTGAAATGGTACTAATTAATTCATCGTTATAAAATAAGCTCAAATAATTCTATAATAAATTTTCTGGATTACTACTCAGTTACTTCTTTAGTTCCACGGTGCTTATTTTACTCTTCTTTTTCCCCTTAGTTTAGTTTATCTTGTAATAGTACATTCTAAGCTTTATTTGTTTTATCAATACAACCAACTTAATCTCTTAATAATCCTATCAAATCAACAATTTATTGTTATATGTGTTTAGGTTACAATTCTAGCTAATATAGCATTTATATAATTCTGTCAAGTGTGGCAAACTTTGAACATGATCAAGTTCCCATCTGACCCATTATGAAGAAAATCGATACTCCTTTATTTTCTTGTTCAAAATTACCAAAAGTCAACATAAATGAGAGGGGATTTGTCCTCCTCGAATTATAATAGTAATGTTTTTTCCACGGATACTAGTCAAAAATGTTTACACATTAGGATGACCCATAACATAATTACCTAATTTATAGTTTTATATAATTTCTTTTTGTCAATTTATTTGTCTTAAATTATTTCACATATAATAGTTTATCTGGTTATAATTTTTTCAAATATTATTATTGTGATTTATTTTAAAAAAATAAAAAATTTATTTTCAATTTCACGCCGAACACAAGTTACTCTAAAAATTGGTAATCTAATCAAACCAAATAAGTTGGAAGGGACAGAGTAATAAACACTACTTTAAGAAAAAAACAACCATGATTCTTAGGATAAAATGCAACTATTTTGCATTTAGTTGGGGATATTGGTAATTTACAAAATTAGTTATTTCACCATTTGTATCATAATAATGATATAAAAATGGACTAACTAATTTTAAGGGCTTTTGAATAAGTTATTCGAGATTATATATCTCAAGATTGTTATACTATCATCAAGAGGGGATACAAATAACACTATATTCTGAAATAAATTTATTCCGTAATTTTATCTCAATCAAATATAAATACTATAATCCTAAAATTAATTTCGTAGCAAATGAGTCTTAAAATAACTTTGTGTATTGCATTCATTTTCATACTTATGGTTAATCCAGCGATAATTTTGCATGCGTGACTATTGGAGTTATTTTGAAATCTGACAACAAGGGTCCACTAAGCCCCACTCCTTGCGCCATTGATCATGCAGCACACCTTTCTTCCTCTTCACTATATATATATATATATATATATATATATATATATACAGAGAGAGAGAGCGCAAAAAGGGTTTCAGTTGTTTTCCCTAAAAGAATGGAAAAATCGTTTAAGAAGGCCGGAGCTATTCCATTCAAATGGGAAATCCGACCCGGAGTACCCAAGCTCCAACACTCACAGCACCAACCAATTGCATCATTCACCATACTGGAGGAGGAACAACAAGTATCTGAGAAGCCAATTCAGCTGAAACCTCCACCGGCAGCTGGTTTCAATTTTCAACCACCCATTGCGGGCCCCGTTGCCTCTGATGGATGTTTCCCGCGAGCAACGGAGAAGAAGAAGAAGAGAAGGAACAAGACTGGACTCGATTACTTGTCGGATCTGGAGACAGTTTCTCGATGGTCTGTGTCGAGCCGAAAGTCCATTTCTCCTTTTCATGATTCACTTTCTTCTTCGTTTTCGTCGCCCCGACGACCAGTGAGTGATGCTGATTGGGTTGGTTGGGCTCTATTTTAGAAAAAGACCAACACATTCTCACTCCAAAAGGTTATTATATTTTAGCTCTACATTTCCTTGAATAAAAAGGCATATTTTATATGGAAATTTGCATATATATTAAAAAATTGAGTGGTTTCTCAACTGATAGCTAATGATTCCTTTTCGAGATTTTCAACCCAACAGGGAATAAGAAACATATGGATAGTTTTACCTTAATCCTCTGCAATGATTGTACTGCCAATATTATTAAATATTTTTTGTGAAGAGGATTAATTTTATCTTTTAGTTTGGTCCGTCCATTATATACTAATCAATTCTTCTTTCTTGGTTCCTTGTCACTTCAATTTGCTACAACTTAATTTAGAGTATATCACTGCAATATTTAAACCCATAATGTACAATGATCAAGACTGTCATTACTCATCCCAAATGGAAGAAAATCATACCAAATTGTTGATTATTAAAGAAGGTCCAGAAACCATGATCTTTTGACCAACTTTTATTCATGGATCAATTTTATGTCAACTAAATGATAATTGCAAAGAATGTATGATAAGTAGAATTAGTCACTTCAAATGAAAGGTTAAAAATGTTGTATAACATGTGAAAATATATTACATTGTAACTAATATTTAAAGATGGATATAAATAAAAAGTTGCAATCAATATATAGTTTTTGAATATTTAAATTTGTATGTTAAAATATAAAATTGTTTAATTTAATTTAATTATAGGAATGAGTCAAATTGAATTTTGAAAAGGTAACATGACAACTAAATGGGACGGAAGGAGTAGTATATAAGTTAAAGGGCTAGTTTAAAATATATAAAATAAAGTAATTAGTTTATAATAAATATAGTTATATTTAATTTGCATACAATATAAAAATAGTCAAAAGTCATAGGAAGTATTCACTGACTGTATAATATAACTTGCCAAAAGTCGTTGAAGATATACACGGACATACAATATAGCTTACCCATGCATGAGCTATACATTGATTATACATTTTGATACATTCAAAAAGTTGATATAACTTAATTATATATGAAATATATGCACTGAGTATTCAATATCAATCTACTCAAAATCACCTCTAAATAGTCTTAAATTTTAGATATGAAATTCTCTGAATGTTTTGACTATTTTAATTCACTCGAAATGATTTCATTTGTGATGTTGGTCTGAATTTTTTATCATAATTGAGTTTTTCTTTTCCTAAAAGGAAATCACAAAGTCTCCATATTTGGGTAGTCCTTTTTCTTGTAGGAAAAAAAAAAGAAAATTTTAAAATGTAGGGGTTATTTATTAACACATTCTTGTCCTGTTGGCACAAGAATAATAAAGATTTATGTTTCTATAAACATAGTTCTTCCTTCAAGTTTGATAGCGTCCATAACGTAGTCGTAGAGGTTTTGAGATTTTTGTGTAGGGCAGAATTTGTGAGACACAAGTTTGAATCTCTTCTTATTTTGAGTAAACTATCGAAGTTATTATTCTCGATATTGTCTCTATTATCTCCTCTTGTGCAGGGGAGGACCCACGTGTTGGGTTTCGGGTGTTCGAGCACCCACTGACCCCGAAAAAATTTGTGTATCCATATAGAAAACATGTAACAATGGTATAAGTATAAGGTTAAACATCCATTGAACAAGAAGTTTTGTGAGTGCAGTGGTTCTCCATGCCTTCTTAAGGTTCAAGATGAGTTGCAAGATCTACTGCTCTTGTGGATGCAGATCGACTAACCGAACCACATTAAATACTTATATCTCTTGATATATTCTCATTTGTCTTTTTACTCATAATTTTTCAATATTTGCTTTACTAGTTTCTGCATGACATCCAATTTTTGTGATCCCAATATGTGATACGTTGAATTTTAAGAAAGAAAAAAACATAAAGAAGAAGGACGAAGCAGGAGCAGCTGCAGAAGAAGACGAAGAAGAGGGAGGAACAAGAAGAACAAGATGAGAAAGAAGGAAGTAGCAACAGAAGAAAAAGAAAACAAAGAACACGCAAGCCCTTTTAAAATAATAGGGCCAAATGGCCATTTTACATTAATTTGAAAAAGGAATAATTACATCAAATGATCATTCCATTATTTTAATTATATAAAAAAAAGGTCATTCAGTATATACTTAGTCGATATTTCATATATAAAGTGTATCATAATATATATTCAGTGTATAACTTATGTATAAGTAATATATATTGTATTGTCAATATTTATTTTCTAACACTTTTAACAAGCTATTTTATATAGTCACGATAAATTTTTTTATGATTTTTGACTTTTCTAACGTAAATAAAATATGGCTATAAACAAATATATTTAAAAATATCCCCGGGTAAGAATAAATTTTATGGGGCGACAGTTTGCATAATTTGTGCAAATCCGAAACGTTTTTATAAGATCAAAATGCATAACAGAATTATCTCCTTGTTGATATTGGCTAAAATTTATTCCTTTGAATAGAAACAAGATGTTGTGTACATGAGTTTTCAACAAATGCAATGTTATCCTTGAATTTGTTGGATGAGTGTGTGTCTATATGGAACAAGGTGCATGGTATATATTACTGTTTATCCTCGCAATATTTTTCATTTGGGTTCCTTGTGCTTTATATATGATCCCCTGGTGGATGTGCCTTGTTTACTTATTGATTTAGTAGTGTTCAATTGCTGCAATGAAAAAGTAGTCTTGTCTTTATATTGCAACATGTCAAACTACATTACTTTCCAGCAACACACTCCTTTTTTCACCTCATCAAGTCTATACTAGTACCATGGAGCTAACAAAGGTCCATGCTATTAACATGAGTAGGAAAATTCAAACCAAACAAAACAACTATGCGTCTAGCTTTCATGGCTTGATATCCCATGCGGTTTATTTCATCCCAAGCGTCCCACTGCAGGAATCATTCCTTCTTGATGGTTTTGTGAACTCTCCAAAAAGTCCAGTTCCTTGATGGTTCGAGGAAGGTTCCAGGACAGTTCAAAATAGATAGGAAGAAATTCCAGATTTCAGGAGTAAGAGGGCAGTGAAGAAGTAAGTGATTGACACTCTCTGACACAAATAAAATTAGTTAACTAAAGCAATTTTCCCTTGACAAAGATTGTCTTGAGTTAAAATTGCGTCCCTGAGAGCTGTCCAGGTAAAGCAAGAGACTTTGAATGGCATTTTGGTTCTCTAGATAGGTTTCCATGGACTTTCCTCAGGCACACCAATTTGAGAACAAAAAACATTGGAACCTTCTTCGACTATGAACTTCCGTAAGAGCTTATCCTGATCTGTGAATGTGCAAGTCTCTTAAAGTGGCTCGGAGAGTTATCATATCAATGATTTCCCTGTTATTTAGGTTCCTTCTTAGTAAAGGTTTCATATGTTATCCTCTCTATTTCGAGCCACCAATGAATCCTGGTTGCTGGCAATAAGGAATAAGTAATGATAAGAGTCTTGAGATCCACCTATCTCTCCAGAATTTCACATCCAAACCACTGCCAACTTTAAAGGGTGTGTTCCGAAATAGGGATTGATGGAAGCTGTTGATATGTTTCAAGGGGCCAACACCATGAGGATCTGGGCTGTCCTTCAGACTCAGGTGATTTTGAACTCCATATTTCGCAATCTGAGCATAATGCGCCTCTGCCTATTGCAATGTCTCCTTTTGTTTTTTTCATAGTGGTTGATGGTTTGCTTTCAGCTCTTTGGTTATGAAACACTTCCATGCTGCAACAATGGTTTCACTTTCATCACTTGTCTAATCCTACCTTTAATACCCTCTTCTATTCTTGTACAAAATTCTGCATCAAGCAAATCAATCTTCCCAGCAGATTCTAGGGCATCACGAACTAGTTTATAAGTATATTCTCTTGAAATTGATCCTTGTTCAGCCAATTCCACAAGAAAATCTCTAGCCTCCACCACCCTACCAGTTTCACACATGGCATGAATTATCGGTGTATAGGAACTATTACATGGTACTACAGCATGATTCATTCCTTGCATTCTTCTCAGCATTTCAATAGCCTTATCAATTTCATTTGTAGCACTATAGTACCTAATAAAAGAATTATAGGTAATGCGATTAGGCGCTATCTCTCTTTTCACCATATCATCCAACAACTCCAATGCCCTCTCTATCCTATTGGTTTTGCAGCATCCATTGATCAAACTGTTATAAGTTACTACATCAGGAACAAATCCTTTGAATAGCATAAGGCGAAACAAGTGATTCGCCTCCCATATTCTCCTTCTAATAGCTTTTCTACATCCTGTTTCCATGCCATATCTACAATAAGAGCTAATCAAGATTGTGTAAGTAAAGACATCAGGTGGACACCTGAAACCAGGCAACTCCATTTGCTCCATCAAGAACTTAGCTTTTTTGAAATTCCTGACTCTACAAAGAGCAAATATGAGTGTGTTGTAGGCATATACATCAGGCTTACAGTGAAATTGTTTCATTCTGTAGAAAGTAGCCAATGCTTCATTTACCAACCCCATTTCTCCTAGGCATTTTATCAAGCAGGTAACGGTGGGTGTCGTCAAAAGCCCTCTTCTGGACATTCTTTTGAGAAATTCCCAAAGCAACTTCGGATTACTAGACCCTTTGGCAAGAACAAGAGACATTTCTCTGCAAGTAAGCTCGTTGTGAGTAAACCCACAATGGTCCTCAACCCAATGGAAAAATTCCAATGCTTTCTCCAATCCTAGCTGTACCTTTTGAGGATCTCTATGAGCAGCTGGGCCAAGAATGAGCACTCCCTTTCGAGCCTTATGGAACTCTTCTGTCAAGTTTCTCTGCTTCAATGGGGTACGATGGCGAAACCCATTTTGTCGGCCGATGGATCTTGGGGATTGGAAGAGGAATCTGGGGATTGATCTTAAGACTTGAGAAACAGTTTCTACAGTCCAAATGGGTTGGGGAATTGAAATCTCAAATGGCCGATTTCGGATAACAGCAGCCATAACTTGATGTACAAGGAGGTTTTGGGTGAAAGGAGAAGAAAGTGATCTTGATGACAACATGATTATGCAAAAGAAAATATTCAAACTTTCATAGTATTATATAGTCAACCAATGCCATGACCGTTCACCACATTTAGTGAGGGCGAGTATTGTAAGTGAAGCTCCCCATAACTAACATGGTTAGCAAGGTGTAAAATTGTTTTTCTATAGATTTAATGGGTAAAAACAAGTATTGTAATTAAAAGATGCAAATTCCTAGAAACAACGAGCTGCCATGTCTATTGGTCATAACTCACATTCTCAAAAGATGCATTTTAGAGATGGAGATGTTGAGATGACGTATTGACATACTAAAATGAAGGAAACAAAATTGAGATAGTTTAGATATGTAAAGAGGAGGCGCGAAAGTACACCTCAGTAGGAGGTATGAGAAGTTGGTTGTAGGAGGTATGTACAAGGGCGGATGCACGTGGACCATCCCAGGTGCTTGAGCACCCCCCCAAAAATATTGTGCATCTATATAGAAAATATGTAAAAGTTGTATAAATATAAAGATAAGTACTCAGTAAACAAAAAATCTCATGGGTGCTTTGATTTTTACTACCCTTCTAAGGCTTAAAGCAAAATTGATCAAATCTCACTGCCAGCACCAGATGAGCACCCACAGTCTTTTCGAAAGTCACATATTAGAGTAGAATGTAGTAGTGGTAAAGTGTTGTCTTATCTCTTAAGGATTTAGATGCCCCAATAAGGAGTTATGAGAGGCTGGTTGTAGGAGGTACATGCAGAGGAATGTATAGGCTTTAATATCTCAACCAATTCGCTTCCTCACTAGCTAAAGCTAAAACAATTAGTTCAGCCTCCATAGTAAAGTTAACAATAATAGTTTTGCTTTTTAGATTTCTAACAATTATCACCACCATCCAAAGTAAAAATTTGCATTAGAAAAGCCCTCAAGTATAGCAGGATATTTTTTATAGAACAAACCACAAGTTTTTGTCCCAATTAAATATCTCATAACTCTAGTTATAGCATGCCAATGTTTACTACCTGGCTTGCTTGTAAACCTGCTAAGTACTCCTATCGCATATACAATATTAGGCCTAGTGCAATCAGTCACATATCTCAAACTTCCAATTAAGCTAGCATATTTCTTTTGATTTATCACATCACTTTCACTTTGTACAAGAAACAAATGAGCATTTAAATGAAAAGGAGTTAAAACATGCTTGCAATCAAGAAAGTTATCTTTTTTAAAAATCTTTTCAATATAATGTGACTGATCAAGAAAAATTCCATCACATATTCTAGTTATTTTTATTCTAAGAATAAAATTTGTCTCACCAAGATCTTTCATATCGAAATGGCTTCTAAGAATATTTTTTGATTCATCAACAATATTCATATTAGAACCAAAGATGAATAAATCATCAACATATAGGCAAATAATAACATGTGAATTATTCCAAGACTTATGATATATGCACTTATCATACTCATTTGTCTTAAAATCATTTTTAATCATGTAAGAATCAATCTTTTCATGTTATTATTTCGGTGCCTGTTTCAAGCCATATAAGGATTTAATAAGTTTACATACTTTGGTTTCTTGTCCTGCTTCAAGAAAACCCTTGAGTATATCATATAAATCTCTTCAATTAGGTCTTCATTTAAAAAAATAATTTTTACATCCATTTGATGAATTTGCAAATCAAAAATTTTAGCCACAACAATTAAAAGTCTAATAGATCTTATTCTAGTTATCGAAGAAAAAATGTCAAAAAATTCTAGACCTTCAACTTGTTTAAATCCTTTTGCAACTAGTCTAGCCTTATACTTATCAATAGATCCATCCTGTTTTAACTTTTTCTTATGATCCATTTGCAACCAATGATTTTATAATCCAATGGTAAATTAACTAATTTACAACCAATGATTTTACAATCCGATGGTAAATTAACTAACTTTCAAGTTTTATTAGAAATTAGTGATTTCATTTCATCATTTATAGCCTCTTTCTATAAAATTGCATCATGTGAAGATAAAACTTCTTCTAAAGTGAGAGGGTCATCTCCAACATTAAAAACATAAAAATCAGGACCAAAATCTGTTTCTACTCTACCTCTTTTATTTCTTCTTAACTCTCAAAATTATTAATTTCTTTATTTTTCAAAGTAGAAGTAGAAAAACTAGGTAGTGTCCACTTTCTCTTACTGAGAAATTAGTTCATCAATATCCATGGAGAGGATGTCAACTTTATTAGGATTCTTCTCAGTTAACAGATAGGAAATATTGAGAAGACTCAAGTAGAAAAATACTTTACCCTTCCACCTCTTGAAATAATTACTGTTGAACCGAAATGGCTCGTTAAGATCTCTCATCTTAACATCCGTGGATTTTGCAATTGTAGCCATTCAAATATCCTTGAAATTGTTGGTGAAAATTATAAAAGATTACAAATAACAATTGAAAAAGTAACAAACAAAGAATAAAATCTTCAGACTGAGGCGCAGATATCTCACTCCCTTTAAAGAGATTCAAGCCCACTGCAACACATGTTTTCACCGATTCAGCAGTATTCTCCTTGATTTGTCTCCTTCAGGATACAACAGTCTTATCATAAAAGTGTAACTCAACAAACTCTAAACAAGAGTTGAGTCTCAAGCTCCACAAAAGAACACTTCCCTTTAACTAATAAGAACTCTCTTTTTGACAAACTTTATGCACTCTAAATTTTCTTTTGTATTGTATCTTCTAAACCAAATAAAGACCACCACTATTTATAGTTATGAAAGTCTACTATGCAATAAATAAAAAATTATTAGAATAGATAAATGGCCTAAAGGTTGCATACGTTACAACATTAATGGAGAAATAAAGAGGAAAATAAAGAGGGTGGCAACAAATGCCA
>JAOTQJ010000007.1:6066472-6084984 GCA_025642045.1 Solanum sejunctum
AGTAAAGATTCAGTATAAGTGGTTATCTCGGTGTCCTATCGGCACCATTCACGGCCCCTGGGTTGGGTCGTGACAACCTTGGTGTAGAGGTATGTTGATCTTGCTTTATTCTAAAGATCCATTTATTTGTTAGAGCTTTCTTACCTTTCGGTAACTTTGCTAGCTCATATGTACTATTCTCGTGAAGTGACTTCATCTCATCCTCCATTTCTTCTATCCATTGATATCTACGATTATCTATCATGACTTCATTATAACCTTCAGGTTCTCCCATATCAGTCAGAAGTATATACTCATTTGGAGAAGAATGTGTTGATTTTTACTTCTCCCTAGTAGACCTTCTATAAGAGGTTTCTAGAGCATACAAAGTAGTTATCTGAGTAGGAGTTGGTTGATGATCAATCACAACACCACTAACAGGAGCATCTACAGATTCTATACTCTCATGGTCATTTTGATCTTGATCCTCATCTCTATTATTTTCTTGAATTTCTTCATGTGTAAAAGATGAATTGATATTACGAACTGGATTAACATTAATTAAGCTTTCATTAATCTGAGAATCTATTTTCTCAGTCTTGTTAATATCTTCAATGGATTGGACTTCAAAGAATACGGCATCATGACTTCTAATTAGTTTCTTATCAAGTGGATCATAAAAGCGATATCCAAACTCATCTTGATCATATCCAATGAAGATGCACTACTTAGTTTTCACATCTAATTTGGATTTCTCATCTTTTGGAACATACACATAAGCTTTACACCCAAAGACCTTCAAGTGATCGTAGGAGACATCCTTTGCATATCAAACTCTATTTAGAATATCACCATCCAAAGAAATAGTAGGAGACAAATTAATAACATAAGCAACAGTGTTAAGTGCCTTAGCCCAAAAAGAATTTGGAAGTTTAGCCTCTAAAAGCACGCATCTAACTCTTTAACTAGAGTTCGATTCATCCTTTCTGCCAAAATATTCAATTGACGCGTCTTGGGAGGAGTCTTCTTATGACGAATTCCTCATGATCTGCAGTAGTTATCGAAGGGACCAATGTATTCTCCTCTATTATTAGTGCGAATACATTTTAATTTCTTTCCAGTTTGTCTCTTAGATAAGGTTTGAAACTCTTTAAACACATTAAGCACTTGACCTTTGGATTTTGCAGGATATATCCAAAGCTTGCGAGAGTGATTATCAATGAAAGTTACAAAGTAAAGTGCACCACCTTTTGACTTTACCTTAAAAGGACCACAAAAGTCAGAGTGTACTAGCTCCAATAGTTCAGACTTTCTTGAAGGAGGATTATTGTGAAAAGAAATTCTTTTCTGCTTTTCAGCTAAGCAGTAAACTCATCTTTTCACCTTTGCTTGTTTCACACTAGCAAGTAGATTCTTCTTTTCCAAACAGATGATCCCCCTCTCACTAGTATGGCTAAGCCTCTTATGCCACAATTATGATAAAGACTCACTTTCTAATAGAGTCAGCAAAGATTGATCCTTGTATCACATATAAATTTGAATATTTTCTTCCTCAAGCTATAATCAGTGAGACTTTGGTGAGTTTCCATTGGCCATTGAACAAGTCATTTTGATAGCCATCATCATCATCTAATTGTCCTACAGATATCAAATTCAAAGGAGTATCTGGAGCATATTTGACATTCTGAAGGACTAACATTGTACCAATATTGGTCTTTGAATAAATTGTGCCAATACCAAATGCCTTGACCTTGCCAACATTACATACCCATCTTTAACACGCCAGAATTAGTAGGAGTATAAGATGAAAAGAAGTTTCTTCTTGGTGTGACATGTGAAGTAGCTCCAGAATCTATTATTCAACTTATATCTTGAGATACAAAATTGATGACGCTTTTATTACAAGCAAAGAGAAGGTCATCTCGGACAACAACAACAACATTATCTCCATTATTTTCTTCCTTTTTTCCTTCTCCAAGGTCTTGCTTTAACTTGTCAAAAAAACTTTTAATATGTCCTTTTCTTTCCATAATGACGACACACATGATTTTGATACTTGGATCTCAATTTGCTTCTACTTTTAGCTCTACTTCTCGAACCTCTTATTTTACCTCTCTCTCGATCTTCTATGTAGAGAACGTCTGACTGTGAGGATGTGCCTTGAGATCTTTTTTTGAATTTTTCATTCAACATACCCTTTTTTGCATATTTCATAGTCACCTTACTACCGAGAGCAGAATTTGTTAAAGAAACTTGAAGAGTTTCTCAAGAATCTAGTAGCGTATTAAGAAGCTAAAGTCCTTGTATTTCATTGTCAAAGTTGACACTCATTCCTGATAGCTGATCAAGAACACCTTGAAAATCATTTATGTGATCAAGAATAGGACTACCCTCCTTGTATTTAAAAATCATCAATTGTTTTAGCAAAAACAACTTGTTATTACCTGTTTTTGAATCGTAAAGTGTCTCCAACTTTTCCCACAAGGTTCTAGCATGTGTCTCATTCACAATGTGATTGCGAACATTATCTTCAATCCATTATCTTATATATTCACATACTTGTTGGTGCTCGAAATCTTCATTTTCATCGGTCACGTCCTCAGGCTTATGAGCAGCAAAACGCGGAAGATGCATCTTCTTCACAAACAGTAGATCTTTCATCTTGCTTTTCCAGATGTTGTAGTTAATCCCGTTTAAATATACCATCTTGCTCATATTTCCCTCCATTGTAGAATTCTTGATTAGAAACCAAGCTCTGATACCAATTGTTATGACGGAAGGATGCAAAATTTGAAAGTAAAAAAAATAAAGAACACCAAATTTAATATGGAAAAATCCTTCAAAAGAATGCAACAACCACGAGATCGTCGAGATCTAAATTTCTCCACTATAAAAATAAGAAAGTTACACATATTCTCCTTAATGGCTACACAACAATTGCCAAGCAAGGAGAAGTAATAGCTACACCAACAAAGAGAAGGAGGAAGAAAAATACCTAAATAAGAGCTACAGTTTAGGACCCAAATTATTATCTTATTGAACTCCAAATCCAATCTCCACCGTTCAAATCAAAAACTAAGATGTTAGAAATACTTGGTCAAAATTACAGCCCGATCCAACGGTTAACAAATCAAAAAATACAATTTTAAGGCTGCTGATCGGAGAGGAAAAATTATTGTGGAAAACACCCTTTTCTTCTCTTTTATCTCTTGTTGAAAGCTCTCTCAAAAGACCTCTCTTATGTGCTAATATCTATCAAAGATGATAATAGTGAGCAATGCATAATTCTCTTAAAAGATTGTCCTATTTATAGATAATGAGTTGTTCTTTTCCTTAAGCCAAAACTAACTCCAAATAGGACAATCTCATCCTTTTTCAAATAGGATTAGAATTTCAATCCTTCTCCAAATAGGATTAGAATTCCAATCCTTCTCCATTTAGGATTGAAAATAAAAAATTAATAGGATTAGGCTATGGGCCTTTGGTTGGAAAATGGGCTATTGCCCAACAAATAGTATATTATCTACGTAAAGAGCAAGAATTACAAACTTTTCATTGGATTTCTTCACATATATGCAATGGTCTTCATCGATCATGGTGAAATCTAATAAAATCACTGTTGACATTCAATTTTTACCCTCCACAAGATGAATTAATTATTGAGCTTCTTGAATTTTTCAACGATTTGAAATAATTCTTCGAAAATACAAAAATATTTTTGAGTCTTATAGTTTTAAATTATGTTATATACTTTATACATGTTTTAGAATTATTATGCATTTTTTTTTATATATACTCTTTCAAAAATCATCCCAAAAAGATTTTTGATCATTTTGGTTTAATTATTAATTATCTTTCAAAATTAATTAGCTATTATTTGAGTTAATTATTTTATTTCATTAATTTTAAGTGAAGCTCTTTAATTTATTAATATTGAATTTCTCTTGTAGTCAAATTAATCAGTTAACTCTTTTTGGCTACTTTTTGAATTCTAATTTCCCATAATTTCAATTGAAATAGTCAATTGTTTAATTAATTATCCCACTCTTTCAAACCCATTTTCTTCAAGAGCAAAATTGGTCCATCCTTTGGACCATTTTTCGGCCCAAAAATGCCTGACCCGGTCCATTTTAGTTCCACGAATCAGCCAACATATCCATATATACACAAATACATATACTCCCAACGTTGATCCCACGCGCTCCAATTTCTCTCCTTTCCTCTTTCTTTCACCCTCTCACGCGTCTCCCCTTTCCCCTTCGAGCAAAACGCGAAGAGACCCAGCAAACTTCCAGACCCAAAACGATGCAAACCAGCTAACGTTCAAATCGACAGTGACCATATGACCCAAGACCCCAACGTTCGAGTTTTGATTTTCAAAATCCCCAAATTTATACAAATTTCCCCTTCAATTTCTATCCTAATATCTTCCTATAAATAGGCCTCTAAGTCATCCATTTAGAGGGGGAGAGAGTTGAAAATTTGAGGTAAGAACAGTGTTCTCGCTAAAACAAACCCACGAAGGTTTAACCTCAACTTTTGGCTTCTTTTCATTTCGTCGGAGTTTATTTTTGGCGGTGGAAAGCCTTCCAGTTCGTCATTGTTCCGAATCCTGCTCCAGACAAAGTAAAAGCCTCAGTCACTTCTCTCGTGTTTTTTTTATGGTTGTGTTCTGTTTGAGTTTTGTGAAGTATGCGCCATTTTAGCATTCTTGTTTGATTGAAGGTTGTCGTACTCGTTAATTTAATCGAGTAAGGAACTGGATGGCGGTATTAGGTTGGAATATCCTTAGTTTTGATAAGTGTTTTGGTCGATGTTGCTATTTAAGCTGTTGTGATGCTATTTTATTCATGTTAGCATGGTTTAGTGTGATAAAAGTCTTATTTGTTCTAATCCAGACTCTATGTTCAAGCATTAATCTCATGTAAATTGAGTCCTTCTTGTCTATTCATGTCGTTTTGTTCCGGTTTTACCCTCACTTGTTCTGATTTCAAGGTTTGAGTCGTAGCCATTTTACCCTATTCATTTTCCATGTGACCTGTTGGGTTGAATTTGCGGTATATGTTGTCCGTTTTGATATTCCTTTGCTATATTGGAGGGTAAATTAGTGTTTAAGTCCATGTTTATACATCTCGGCCATGTGTTTATTTTCCTGTTCACTCCCTGCTGAAGCTTTTCATCCCTTGAGGAACATTGTTAACTCATCTAGTGGCCGTCTATGTGATGGATTTCTACTAAACTCTAATTTGTTCAAGTTGTCTGCATCTGGAATGTTGTTTTCGCTCTTATGAACTGGAAATCAAGTGTTCTTGTTAGAGTGTCTGTTGTTATATCTATAGCGCACTAAAGGGTTGTTGAAAACGAGAGAAAATATGATTTGGTCATCTGTGCTATCCCTGCATGTTTTTATTCTGCTGCAATTAAGTGAATATCTTTATCTTTATGTTACTATAGTTGTGACAAATGTGTTTCGTTTTTGCTTTAATATGTGTTAGAATACCTTGCTTTGAAACCTGGTCTTTTCTAGTGCTCTAAGAGGATTTAATCTTGTTTAAGTTATAATGAAATAGCTGATTTGCTTCTATTTTGTAGCTATATACTAGGTGTTCCTCGAATCTAGTGAGTAAAAGAGGTCTATATTATGACTGTTATTTGCTGTTTAGTTCTAGTTTTTCACTGTTTTGGGTGTTAGAATATTAAGGTGGCTTCTTATTTGCTTATAAGGTTCTTACTCTTTCCTAGTTCAACTGTTAGTCACAAGAACTATGGGTCATTAGTTTAATATGGATTTGATTCATGGATATTGTGATTCATATGCTCTTAAGTTGTTTTGCCCTCACTAGTAGTATAATATTTGTATGATTTCTTATTCTATTTTGATTCCACAGTATGACAACCTAATAGCTTAGCACATGGGTATTTATTTGATTCATTTTTTGTTCTTCCCAGGACAAATTTTGCTTTTGAGAGTTACTTCAACTACTCTTGTTAGAATCTTGTTTTCTTTTTAAGTGTCAATTTGAAACTCGGACTTATGTTCTTTCGTTGCATGAAACGTGTCCTATTCGAGTCCGTTTTGGAATCCCCCTTGCATATTTGCGAATTTCGAGTCCTCTCATCCTACTCAAAGCCATGGAAAGGCTGGTACGGGTTCAGGGAAGCCGACCACTAATTCTGAAAGCCGAAAAGTGAGCTGTATACACCAGCATACACTGGTTATACAGTGATATGCAGTCGCGATATATGTTGATAAAAAGAGACTAAAGGCCCAACCTCAGCAGCAGGTCATAAGCACAGGAAATTGGGCTTACAGGCTCATAATCAGCAGTAGCAACTCCTTTTATAGAAATGGGCAAAGGCCCAAAACTCTTAACTCTCTTTTTTTCCTTTCTTTTATGTATTTTATTTGTATTTATTTGAATAGTAAGCTTTATTTGCTTAGTTTCAATCTAATTAATTCCCCAAATGTTGAACCATTTGAGTTAATTGTTTATTTCAAGGAGTTTTGATGACATTTCCATGTTAAATTCATTTTTTGCAAAACAAAATGAGTTTCTTCCTTTTATCTCAACTAATCTTTCAAGAAGGTTATTTTTTAAATAGTTTGAATGTTTTTTCCTTGAAATTATCCATGAAATATTTTTCCTTTTTATATACTTAGTTAGTTTTTTAAATTTTAAATACTTTGCTTAAGTTTTTTTTTCTTAGGTTTCATTTTAAATTAATTTCTCTGAAGTTAGTCAAATATATTTTAATCGCCAGTCAATCGCAAGTAGCGGTCATTTTTAAGTGATTAATTTCTTTTCAAAAGTGAAAATTGAACTCTTACCCATTTCTTTGAAATTTTAAGATTTTTTCTATTAAAATCTTAAAATTAGTTTTAAAATTTTTTTAATTTCTGTAAAAAATTAATTGGCGACTCTGTTTTATTTCAAAAAAAATAGTTTTCCTTAAAATTAATTAAGTTTGAATTAATTCTTTTTTCTTAAAAAGTCATTTTTATGATTAACAATTACATCTTTATGAAATTTCAAGTATCATTGCCTTGAAGATTGTTTCAGGCCATAACTAGATCTCTTTAACTTACAAACTTTTTGTTTTTGGCCTTTAACAACGAAATCTACAAGTTATTCCATGTAGATCTCCTTGTTTATTCTCCATTGAGAAAAGCAATCTTCACATCCATTTGATGTAATTCTAAATCTAAACGTGCAACTATAGCCAAAAGTAGTCGAACAAAGGTAAATTTCACAATTGGTGAAAAGGTTTCCTCATAATGTATCTCAGCTTCTTGGATAAAACCTTTTGCCATCAATTGATCCTAATATCTTTCTATTGACCATCTGATTTACGCTTAATTTTGAGAATTCACTTATTCACAATAGTTTTACGTACTTGTGGAAGGTCAACAAGATCCCAAACTTGGTTGATTTTCATGGACTCTAATTCTTCTTCCATCGCTTTCAACTATTTATCCTTTTCAGGACTCGACAAAACCTCAGTCACAGAGTTAGGTTCATCCAACTTCGTGGGAGATACTAGAAAAACATAATTCTCAATCTGGTAAGATCATTTAGGTACTCCTTTTCTTGTACTTTTACCAGTTGAAATTCAGATTCCTCTATAGGAATTTGGGTTCAGAACTCCCACTTGGACAAGAAACCATCTCTTGATCATTTGCTTCATAGATCGCATCTAATGTCATTCTCTGGTCTTCTGAATTCAACATTTCGTACAAAGGCTCACCTTCAATTACCTCATTCCTTTTTGGAAACACATTTTTCAAAAAACTAACATCTTGTGATTCAATTTCAGTCACACTTCCATCTTCCATCTTATCAATGAACGCGTACCCTTTTGAGCGTTTTGAGTATCTAATGAAGATGTATTTCTTTCCTTTTGAACTTAATTAACCAAACTCACCCAGACGATTTTGAATGTGAGCAGCACTACCCCAAGGTCGTAGATCATCTAGGTTTATTTTATGACTAGTCCAAAGTTCAAAAAACGTGAAAGTTACTGATTTAGAAGGCACTTTATTCAAAATATAGGTCGCAGTCAATAATGCAACTCCCCAAAAGAAGATAGGCAAATTTTATGTCATCATTGACCTTACCATATCCAACAATGTTATATTCCTTCTCTCAGCCACATCATTCTATTGAGGTGTGCAAAGAGTAATTAATTTTCTAACTATGCCCTTTTCATTACATAACTCTTCAAATTGATTCGACAGATATTCACGTTCTCGGTCGATTCTCGAAACTTTTATCCTTTTGTTCAATTGATTTTCAACTTCATTCATATATCTCTTAAAGTACTCCAGTGCTTCAAATTTATGAGAAATCAAGTAGACATAATTAAAGCGCGTGAAATCATCAATAAATGTAATGAAATATGTGGCACCAGACCTTGCCTTCATATTCATTGGACCATAGGTATCATAATGAATTAATTGAAGTGGGAATTAAGCTCTTTTAGCTTTTCCAAATGGTTTTGGCATAATCTTACCAGCAAGACAATTTTCACAAGTCGACAATTAATTTTAGATAGAGGACCCAAATGTCCTTCTTTGCCAACCTATCCATTCGTTCTTGCCCTATGTGACCTAATCTTGCATGCCATGTAACAACATCAATATCATTATTACTTAAAGAACATGCCATTACACAACAATCAACATAATAGTCATACGTAGTAAGACTACAATCTAAAATGATAAAACGCTCATAATATAGTCCAAAACCATACAAGACATCATCTAATGTTATTCTAATACCATTTCGACTTAAAAAAATCAAAACCAACATCTAAAAGCACAGAGACAAATACTAAAATTCGTCGAATCTGTGGAGCATACAAGAACATTATGCAATGTCAGGGATCAGCTACCACGCAAGTCTATCTATAAGTGCCTATTTCTTTGACTTCCAGTCTTGCATTGTTCCCCAAATAAATCCATCTAGATCCAAGAGTAACTCAACTAAACTCCACAAATGTTTCTTGATCTCGACTCACATGGTCGGTGGATCCTGAGTCTACAATCCATATAGGATAAGATTCAGTTAGTAAAGAAGTGTTTGCAACATATATAACACTTAAAGAAGCATCTATAAATGCTACCTTTTTTGGCTCGGGTACATTCACGAGTGAAATTCCCCAGAACTTGACAAGTATAGCACTTTAACTTGCTTGTCTCTTTTTTTGAAAACTCTTTTTTCTTTCTTGGAACTTGATTTGTGCTTTTTCTCAAAGGGTCCTTCCTCGGTCATCTTACCTTTTTCCTTCTTCTTCCAATCTTTCTTGCGCTTGAAGCCTGAAGCTTTCGTACTACTTGATTCAGCCACAAAGGCATTGACAGTAGTTTTAGCAGCACCAACTTTTCATCTTCAAGTTCAACATATCGCGCAATGTTAGAAAAAGTTTTTATTCTCTCATTGTGGGTCAAGTTAACCTTCAAATGTTCCCAACTATTAGGAAGGGACCTGATCACTGCTTGAATCTGTTGCTCATCAGACAGAACATGATCAATATTCTTAAGTTGTGCTATCATGTTTGACATCATCCTAAGGTATTGCTTGATATTTTGATCATGATGCTTTTTCAAAGTGTCAAACTTGATAGTTAGCTGTTACAAGCGGGTCACAGAAGTGCCCCCATACGTTCCTCGCAAGTACGTCCAAATTGCATGAGCATTAAGAAATTCCTCACATTCAGAAATTATTTCATCAATCACAGAACTTACAATTATTCCACATGCAATGGAATTTGTCTTTTTCCAGGCTTTGTACGTGTCAAGTTCTCTTCTGTGTTGAGCAGTATTACCCTCTTCTGGTTGACAAAGAACATGGTTTATGCCTTCGAGTGCATTTTGCTTGTCTAAGACATATCATATCTTACGACTCCAAATGTCATAATTGTCACCATTTAGTTTTTCGCCTTTGTTTATGTTAACAATAATACTTTTAGAAGTCATGTCTGTAAATTAGAGATAATTTAGCAAGATTACTCATCAATAAGACATGTATAAATATACATTCAAGCAAATTAATTCTAATAATAGTTTCACATATAGTGTAAAATCGAAATGGTATTCAAAATATCCAATCATCATTTACACTTCAAATGTTTAACTAAAATCAGAATTTAATTTCTTAATATATATTTAATAAAGACTTTATGCACCAAAAATGCCAAGTCTTAACTCAATAAAACGATATCGTGATAATAAAATAAAATAATTCAAGGCATTTAGAAAACTAATAAATTTATTATGAATATTCAAAATATATCCAAAACAAGACATCAAATCAACATGATTAACATTTAAAGATTATAATTATTAGGATATATTCCAGTAATCTTGACCCATTTAACACCTAGGGCCAATACAATTTTCTAAATAGGCTTGTCAAGCTCAGGATTCTCATATTCCTCAATCAATGCAAGTTTCCAAAAGGGTGGAAGAGCAAAAGAGCTTCTTCTTTATTAAGAAACGATGAATTCTTCAATTTCATCAAGTTTTTCATCAAAAGCACTGAGGAAGTCCGAAAGAGAACCTGACTCATCCATTTTGATTTTTTTGAAGCAGGGAGCAATTTCTTTTCTTCCTTTTTATTTACCCTCAAGACTCTGTTTTGATTTTGTTCGTCAACGAAATAGGATCTAATGATATCTGGTTCAAAATCAAAATCCTCAAGTGGTCTCCTCTTCTTTCGTCGAATCCTCTTTGCTCCATTAATAAGATTACTCTCACTTAGAGTAATAGGAACGTATTCCCGTTCAGCCATATCTAAAATAGGAATCAGAAAATTAACATTGTAGTGTGAACTATTCAAACAGTGACAACAAATGTCATAAATTTCTGGCAAAGAATTAATATATCATACTCAAGGCTCAAAGATGGAAAATTACTTCAAAATTCAAGAAAAAACAACCACAAACAATACAAAACACAAGAAAAATAACATCTAAATTTTTTTTAAAAAATGTCAAAACTTGTCATTTTTCAAAAAAATCATATTTTACTTGTTTTACCACCATTTTTCAATTGCAATACATATACAAAAATCTCAAAATGAGTAGATCATGAAAAAACACATTATGGACTGAAAACAGAACTGAAAATTTTTAAAAAAATTAGCAAAACAGAAACATATTTGATTTTTAAAACACAGTGAAAAAACTATCCAACTTTAGAAGGTCATAACTCACTCATTTTTAAGTAGATTCGCTATTATAATATTATTTCAGAATCATCAGAACAAGTGAAATATAGTGTGTGAGAATTAGGCCCAAAACAATGATAAATAGGCATCAAAAAAGGCTAAAACTGAATCTGCCTATTCAAAAAATATACTAAAACGCACCAAACATCAATAATTCATCTATTTAACTATAAATGGACGAAAAAATAAGACATATGATCATGGAATCAATCATCAAACAACCATACACTGATACAATTTGTAAATAAAATAGACATGGTAAGAATAACGGGTCATATCTTTTGAGAAGATTTCGCCAGAGTTGTCAAGCCACCAACAATTTGTTGCTGCCCAAGATCTTGATCCATTTCTCTAGGAATACGGATGTTAATTCACAAACCAAATGCCCTTATATACTTTGATGGGTCAAGGATACAAAATTCTTTGCTGGTTCTTTTTAGTTTAATCTTACGATTTAGAAGTCAGATAAAATTTAAAGATAGTTTCCTGACTTTCTTTCTTTTTACAGTTTCAGTTTCTTTCAGCTGTCTTTCCTTGTTTTTTTCTTTTTGTCTCCCGCTAGGAGTCCCTTTCGCACTAGGAGTCAATCACCTTCCCATTAAAGGGAAGTGGTTGGGCGGTTACAACCGCCTCTTAAAAGATAAAGGATAAGGTTGAACAGTTAACCGCATCACCGTAAATAAATCACATACTTAGATTGAATCAAGATTGATCAGGTCGGTTCACATGTGCGACCCATGATCCCCAAAATCTTACATCCTCAATTTCAAAATTTTTCTTTCTAAATTTTTTTATCAAGTTAAAAAAAAACAAGCTAGGGTCCCAAGTTTCAAGAACCTTCATTCTTTTGTACTACTAGGACTTTGATTACTAAGATGTAGAGAAGTTTGTCAATCGATTTCTTCATCCATTAGGTCCTAAAGAATCTTAATTGTCCAAATTTTTTACTCAATTCTTCTTATGGGTCCTCTTATGATGATTCAATTACTTGATTATGCACGAATTCACTAAAATATATAATATATAGTTGATTTCATATGAACCCATTCATTATGTCCCAATTATTAGCTATGAACTATGATCATGATTTGATGAAGTATTTATGTATGTTTTAAGAAAGTGATGAATTATATTTAAAGGATGCTTTCAAGTTAAGCATGAATGATTGTGAAAGGCTTTATCACAAATGAAGGTATTGTGAAAGGTTTTCTCACGGACTTATGGATTCCTAATGTTGAAAGTTTTTCTCACATTGTATACGTTATGGTTAAAAGTGTCATTCTATGATTATGACTTTATAAAATGAATTAGTACTTAATTATTACTTCTTTCGAGTTATGTTTTGATGATTGACTTTATTTATTTTATTAAATTTTGACTAGCGCTAGGAGGACTTTAAGGTGGAGGCTTAGATAAGAGTCTCTAGTAGTAATCTCTAGTCTCAAACTATGTGATTTCATAGATTGTTTTAATTGACTTAGCTAGTGAATCCATAATAACAATTATGATATGATATGGAGTCTACCTTGACAAGTAGCTCTTTTTTTAGCGTAGGAGTTACACCGGATTTCATGTTATGGATTGCATGATCTTACTATCGATTAAGGTTGATATCTCACAATGAGTATATTTTCTTATGGCTTATGTTTCTCCTTAAAACTTTCATTATGTCTCTGAAAATGCATTGATCATGTTCATGCCCTATTATTATGCTTTAAATGAGATTCTATCGTATCGTCTAACTTGATCAATTGCATATCATGATTGTGTTGCATTTTGCATTTCTCGCGTACTCAGTACATTTCATGTGCTGATGCATACTCTTTCCTATGTCACAATATAGGTTTGGACAACATCCATTCTGATCGTGGCTAGAGCTTACTCTTAGACTATTAAGTTGGTGAATTCTCATGTTTCAAGGATGTCCATGTTATTTCTCTAAGACATTATTTCTTTTTTATTGCTTTCAGGTTAGCTAAAGACATGTTCTAGTATTTCTCTATGTAAATGGATTGTCAAGATTAAGTAGATTTGTGCTTATGCTTTACATGTTTTATGATATATGATTTTCTTTATAAAATTTTTTTATATTGTGTTATATGCATGCTAAATGACTTATTTAGAGTCTCTCAATATCCCATTTGCCATGTCACATATAGAATGTACTTTGGGTCATGACATTTGATTAGCCATAGAAGTTGCTTGATTAATGATGAAGTGTCCATAATCGAGTTATGGAGAAAGGGTAGGGTTTGCATGGGAGGAGGGGAGAGAAATTTTTAGATTGTTGGGTAGAAACTATCATTACTTTCGATTCTCAATCAGTTTTTCAATTATGTATATTCTTAAAAAGAGTCTGAATTTGTCTTTCAAATAAGTATTCAAAATTAAGTTGATCTCCTGTTCTAAAAGGAGTCGTCTTCTCCTCTTCATCATAACTGTACATGTACTATTTCTATCATCTCAACGCTTTTATTCTTCTAATGTCAAATATAACATTATTAGATTCAGGCTATTCACCAGCAAAGTCTAATATTATTTTATCTCTCATTAATACTATTGAATATACTTGAAAATATTATAATTTAAAACAATATTGCTCATGAAAAAAAGAAAAAATGTACTAAGATATCAGAGCCATTGTAATTTATTCAATAGCTGCTGAAATAGATATAGTAACATGAATTTATCCAACATGTAGGTACAGTTATTGTAATTGATGAAACATTTGCTAGATAAATTATTTTGAATATTTTAGCAATTGTTACATTTTATTTCAGTACTTGATGCAGTAATTGCTGAAACAATTATAATAATGGTTGAATAAATTATTCAATAACTATGAATTTTTTTTCAATAATTTATATTTATTTTAGCATCAATAATGGTAAAAACAATAATATAAAAATCGAAGTCAAATAAATGATATACACAAAATAACATAATTCACTTATCAAAAGGATTGAACATCCCTGAAATGAGTACATATAAATCACACCATCAAATAATTACTACCAAAGCTCAATTGATGCAACACCAATTCCAATAAGAAAACAACAAAGCTAGAAAAAAAAGTAAAAAATACATAAAAAAAAAAGAAACATGTTGGTAGAAGAGATTCAATCTAGGAATTAAAATTTTAGTTAAAATCTGAGTAAAAATATATATTAAAAAATTTGAAAACCTATGAAAGAATCATTTATTATTAAAAGTTAATAATATATTAGTCATTTTTACATCTAATAATTAAGATTTGGACACTTTTTTAAACCTTTCAACTCTTTTGATCACCCGCAGTAAAAACAAATTTTCATATGATAAAAATATATATTATTTTATTTTAAAAAAAAGGTGCTCCACTGGTCAGAAGTGGAGCAACCCGGCTAAGAAAAGGATGGGTAATGACCCGGCAAAGAAACAACGGTTAGTCGGTGCTCTGGGTAGACAGCTGATATAAATTGGGAGAATTGATTTTTCTCGAGAATTTTCCCCTTCTCATTTCTTCCTTCAATTTCCCTGGCTATCCAAATTGTCAACCATAACAGTCATTCACAACCAAGAAAAATGGCTTCAGGTGACCTATGAAATTCTCAAAAATGATATCTTTTTCTCCATTTCGTCATTGTTTTCTTCTATTGTGTTTAAGAATTGATGTTTACCATCTGGTATTTGTTAAATTATTTGATTGGACTCTTTAGTGGGTTTTGGGTTATGGAGAGGGTTGCATGTGATTAAGAACTTCAGTTGTATGTGTAAGGAAAATTTTTTGCTTATTTTTATGTTCTTTTTGTGTTGTATCATAGAGTGTATTGTCTTGTGTTCAATGGAGCTGAAATAGAGCATGGTAGACAGGGTTCAGATCTCCAATAACACTACGTGGTTAGCAGGTACCCAATGGATTAGTTGAGGTGCGAAGTGCGCGGATACTACTTTTGAAGAAGGAAAAGAAAAAAAAAAAAGGGAAAATATAGGATTGGGGTCTATGCCCTCGTGTATATTTTTTTGGGTCTGCAATTTGATGAATCTTTCTGCTCTCTAGTCATTGCTAATTTTAGAAGTTGATACTGCTGATTCAAAAGTGGTTCTATGTGACTTACCCAATCTTGCAATAATTTTCATTTACTGTAGGTTTGTGTACCTGATCTTAGTATTTTTAATTCATTGAGTTATGGAAATATTTATTTCCAAATTATAAATATATATAGCTTTTATGCCGATCTCTATGTTTTTTGTCTCAGTGTACTATTAGTCTCATCGACTGGGCATTGATCAGCTTTCGGGAACTTGCTCCTTGAGTTAATTACAGAACTAGAAATTGTCCTTCTTTGGCATTGTCATGTTCTTCTTGTTCTGTAGTTTTCGTTGTTCATCATTGATAATGGCATATATCTTGCAGATTACACAGTGGAACTTTCTGTGAAACTTGAAACTGCTTCAAGGTTGAGAGCTTCTCATTTCATTTTTCCTCAAAGACCATGGCTTGGTATTCTCCTAGCACTTTTTCATTGGTTACTTCAATTACCTTTCTCTGCAATTTGCTAGCTGCATAAAAGATTCATCAATTCTTGGATTCTTTTTATTGACATTTGGTTTTGATTATGAATTTGTGTAGAACATAATAATTTCATTGCCTGTATTTCTTCTTTCAGATTTGTATGGGATTAATGTTAGACCCGTCACTCCTTATGGAAGTGCTAGTAGCAAGCAGTTTGTTGATCCTGCGTTGATACACCGGGTACTACCTGATGAGCTGCTCTTTGAGGTATGCCTTTCTGGACTTTGATTAAGTTCCTCTGTAATTTTCTTATCAACATGTAACTATGTGGCAAGTGCTGGAAATGCTTTGTTACGCTAGGAAGCTGAAGCATATTGATATGACTTGCAACAGAGCTGATTTTGCTAAATTATTTAATAGGTATCAGAAGTATGAACAATGTTTTTCTATAAATCAAAAGAAAAAATTAACCAGAAAGTAAGGTATTTGTGGCAGTTTTGGGGTTACAACTTACATGTACATTTATGGTAAGGTGATATCTAGCTATCCCCCTATGAACACTTTTTGTCTCATGCCCATGCAAAAAATTAGTGGATTCTATGTGGAGACAACCATTGCTATTTTGACATCTGCCTTGAGCCCTTTTTCCCCTTCAATTCTTCTGAGGAGCGTCTTCAGTAGAAAAGTTGGATGTCATCTCTTTCTTCTTCAGAGATGAGGAATGTTGGAATCTATGATCTCATTCTCGTTATAGTACTCAAGTCGAGCTACACATCCAAGCCATCTGCTTGAGAAAAATTATGCTGTTTGTAGATGGAAAATTTTGCTTTTCAGGCTTCCCTTCTAATCTTTATCGCTAAGGTGAGGAAGCCGTAAAGTTACTATGATTTCATGATTTATGTTGTGCAGATCTTCTCAAAATCGACTCCATACACCTTGGGTAGGGCAGCTTGTGTTTGTCGAAAGTGGAGGTATACAATTCGGAATCCTGTATTTTGGCGCAATGCATGCCTAAAGGCTTGGCAGGTACGAGGGACACTGATTCAGGATGTTCTATTGCCATTAGTTAGCTTGGTTATTGATCATTAGAAATTGTGCCTCATTTTCTAAGGTTCCTGGAGTGGGAGAAAACTATAAGGTCCTTCAGTTGAAGTATGATGGTTCATGGAGAAAAATGTGGCTTTTAAGACCAAGGATCCGTACGGATGGTAAGTTATAGTTTTTGATGAAGATGGTAAAATATTGCACAGTTACTTCGAAATATTCTACAGTTACACCTGTTTATATGAAAAGAGGTTCATTTTTACTTGCCCAAAAGAAGTGTTCCATATTAATTGTAAAATTTTTTAGGGAAGCTATTATTTTGGGAGGAGAGCAGCATGAGAACATATATAGGGATCATTGGCTACTTCCTTTCATGGAGTATTGCCATGTTATGGATTCTAATTCTTGATTTTGGTGACAAATGAAATGGACATTTTTCACTAGACACTAGCATGCCGATACTTTTAACTTTTCGTTTGTTAATTTTTGAATAGATTGGCGACCATGCAATGTAAAATTCTCGGATTTTTGTTATTACAATGCTGGATTTTGATTATCCTCGAATGAATTCTGTTATTTATTCATTGGTTGCTGGATTTATGTGAGTCTCTTCTTTATTCTTGAAGAACCTCTTAAGTTCTCAAGTCTTATTCCCTAATTGGTGCATCTGGAAAAAACAGTATTTGTTGATACTCACTTTGACATGGCTTTTCTATTAAAGAATAGTAGAAGAGTCAACAACAAGCGAAAACAAGGGTTAAGAGTTTCTGATTTTCACCATTGTGGAAATTTTGGTTGCTCATAGTAGTATCAGTAGAATTTTACTGTTGAGCATTCAATATTTGGAAAACCTAGAGACAGAAATTTTTTCACAAAGTATCTTAAATTAAAGCTGAATAGATGTATTTGGTTGGCATGTAGCGACTGTATTTTCCAAAAAAATTTCTCTATGGACCACATACCAAGGTACTTGTCTTGGTTTTACTTATGTCATTTGGTGGAGAGCTATGCTTTTTTCCTATCAACCTATCCCCAGAGAGAAAACTTTAAGTATTTGGGGTCCATCATCCAGAGTAGTGGCGATATCGATGATGATGTCACACACCGTATTGGGGGAGCATGGACTAAATGGAGGCTTGCCTCGGGAGTATTGTGTGACAAGAAGATACCACCTAAACTCAAAAGTAAGTTTTACAAAATGGTGGTTAGACCATCGTTGTTGTATGGAGTGGAGTGTTGGCCAATTAAGAAGGCACATGTTTAGAAGATGCATGTCGCGGAGATGAGAATGCTGAGATGGATGTGTGGTCACGCCAGGAGTGACAAGTTTAGGAATGAGACCATCCGGGAAAAGCTAGAGGTGGCCCCGATGGCCGAAAACATGAGGGAAGCGAGACTGATATGGTTTGGATATGTACAGAGAAGGAGTACCGATGATCCTGTTAGGAGGTGTGAGAGGTTGGTTTTGGGAGATACTCGGAGGGGTAGAGGTAGACCGATGAAGCACTGGGGGGAGATGATTAGACAGGATATGACGGAACTTGATCTTACTGAGGACATGACCTTAGATAGAAAAAAGTGGAGGTCGCGAATTAGAGTAGCAGGCTAAAGGTATGTGTTTTTTTCAGTCATGTGTTCGCATTACCTGTCGTATTATGTGTTAGTTTATCAAATTTATATATTGTCATTATTAGTCGCTCTTTTCTGTTCTCTTCCCTTCCTTTTGTCATATCTAGTTCTTTCTTGCTTATGGGTTTTGAGATGAG
>JAOTQJ010000007.1:6107800-6121831 GCA_025642045.1 Solanum sejunctum
AATACAGCATATCTAATGCAATTCCACAAGTGGTGTCTGGGGAGGGTAATATGCATGCAGACTTTACCCCTATCTTGACGTTCGATAGACCCTTCACTCAAGGACAAATATATCAAAATAATTCGGCAAAAGAAATAACAAAAGTGAAGAAGCCATGACAAAATACTAAAGATGGCATGACAAAAAAATTTGCAAAAGAAAGAACAATAACTACAACATAAAATACTATAATCGAAGTATAAGAAACAATAACTATAATATTGACTATCGTGTATTTTTCCTATCATATATTTTACTGTTCTGTATTATATTGTAGTGTTGGGCTGTTGATTTTGAGCGATTGTATCTTCTTGATCTTCTGTAATTTATCGAGTTCAGGTTCAGGTTCAGGCGAGTTATTAGTTCTTAGTTTAGTGGTGTTAGGGACTGATGGTGGACCATGGTCATGTCTTTGGTTGGGGTCGAAGGCAAGGGGTAGTAGTGGTAAAAAGGGTACGGGCTTACTTAAGTTGAGAACAGGGTTGTGGAATATAGGATCATTTACAAGAAAGTCCATAGAGCTATTGAAGAGTCTAAAGAGGAGACAAATTAATATAGCATGTGCCTAGGAGACCAGATGGGTAGGTACCAAAGTCCCTAACGTGGACGGGTTTAAATTATGGTACTCGGGATGTTCTAGAGATACAAATGGAGTGGGTATTTTAGTAGGTGAGGACCTTAGGGAGTATGTGGTTGAGGTCAGGAGGATAAATGATAGGATGATGTCTCGGTAGAGTGAATGTTGTTAGTACCTATGCGCCTCAATTGGGTCTGGATGAGGAAGTCAAAAAGATCTTTTGGGAGGATTTGGATGAGGTTGTGAGAGGTATACCCAACACCGAAAAGATTTTCATTGGGGGAGACTTTAGTGAGCATATTGGTGCTACTTCTAGTGGCTTTGCTGATGTCTATGGAGGTTTTGGTTTTGGGAAGAGGAACGGAGGTGGGGCCCCTCTTATATTTTGCTAAAGCCTTGAGTTGGTTATTGCTAACTTATGCTTTCTGAAGAGAAAAATCACTTGATTACTTTTCGTAGTGCGGTAGTGAAAACTCAGATTGACTACTTATTCCTCCAAAAAGGGGATAGAAGTTTCTGTAAGAATTGTAAAGTTATTCCGAGTGAAAACATTTTCATTCAACATAGGCTTTTGGTGATGGATTTAGAGATTAAGAGGGATAAGAGGAAGAAAGCTCTTTTTGACCGACCGAGGATTAGACAAGGAGGCTTGACTCCTGCCCTTTCTCGGAGATGTGAACAACATGTGGGGCATAACTGTTGGTTGCATTAGAAAAGTAGCTACTGAGGTACTAGGGGTATCAAGAGGGGCCTTTGGTGGACATCAAGGTGATTGGTGGTGGAATGGAGAAGTTCAAGGCAAAGTGAAAGCTAAGAAGGTTGCTTATACAAGGTAGTCGGAGTGTATGGATGAAGATGAAAAACAAAGGCTTAAAAATATCTATAAGACGGCAAAGATAGAACTGAAGTCGACGGTCACGAGTGCTAAGACAACATCGTTTGAATGTTTGTATGTCGAGCTAGGAGAAAAAGGTGGGGACAAGAGATTGTATAGGCTCGCAAAAGAGAGAGGAAAGCTCGCGACTTAGAGCAAGTGAAATGCATCAAGGATGAGGATGGTAAGGTGTTGGTGGATGAGACGTCCGTTATGTAAAGGTGGCCAGCTTACTTCCACTAACTCTTAAATGATAAGGGGGTAGAGATATTGAGCTGGGTGATTTGGTGCACTTTGATAGTCAATTGAGATTTTGGTTATTGCAGGCGCTTTAGGATTAAGGAGGCTTTAGGATTAAGGAAGTTAGAGGTGCTATTAGTAGGATGACCAAAGGGAGAGTTGTTGGACCTGATGCGATTCTTGTAGAATTTTAGAAGAGCACTATCAAGGATAATATGGAATGGTTGATTAGATTGTTTAATGCTATTTTGAAGACGGCTAAGATGCTAGAAGAATGGAGGAGTACAATGATTCCATTGTTACAAGAACAAGGGTGATATTTAGAATTGTAACAACTATAGGAGGTATTAAGTTGTTAAGCCATACTATGAAGGTCCGGGAGAAAATTGTGGAGATGAGGGTAAGAAGAGGAGTCCCTACTTCAGAGAATCAATTTGGATTCATGGCGGGGCGATCGACTACTAAGGCAATCTATCTTGTTCGGAGACTGGTGGAAAAATATAGGGAAAGAAAGAGGGACCTTCATATGGTGTTCATTGATCTTGAGAAGGCCTGTGATAAAGTTTTGAGAGATGTTCTATGGAGGTGTCTAAAGGTGAAAATTGTTCTAATGGTGTTTATTAGGGTGATAAAAAACATGTATGATGGAGCCAAAGCTTGGGTAAGAATGTTGGGAGGAGACTTAGAGTATTTTCCTGTTGAGATGAGACTTCACCAAGGATCTGTGTTGAGCCCTTTTCTTTAAGCCTTACTGATTGATGAATTGACACGGTCTATTTAGGAGGAGGTTCCATGGTGTATGTTGTTTGCGGATGATATAGTATTGATTGATGAGACTCGAGAAAAGGTTAATGATAAGTTAGAGCTTTGGAGACATACTGGAGTCTAAAGGGTTCAAATTGAGCAGGACCAAAACAGGATACATGGAGTGCAAATTCAATGTTGCGAGAGATGAAGCGGACATCGATGTAAGGCTTGCCACTTAGTCTATTCCCAAGGGAGAAAGCTTTAAATATCTTGGGTCTATCATCCAGAGTAGTAATGATATCGACGATGATGTCATGTATCGTATTGGGGCAACATGGATGAAATGTAGGCTTGCCTCTAGGGTATTGTATAATAAGAAGATACCACCTAAACTTAAAGGTAAAGAATGGTGATTAGACCGTCTTTGCTATATAGGGTGGAGTGCTAGCCGATCAAAAACTCATATGTTCAGAAGATGCAGGTTGCGGAGGTGAGGATGTTAAGATAGATGCATGGACATCCCAGGTATGATAAGATTAGAATAATCATTCGGGAGAAGTTAGGGGTGGCCCCCGTGACAGACAAGATGAGAGAAGCGAGACTGAGATGGTTTAGGCATATGCAGATGAGTGCCGATGCTCCTGTCAGGAGGTACAAAGTTTGGATTTAGGGGTTATATGGAGGGGTAGAGGTCGCCCAAAAAAGTATTGAGGGGAGATGATTAGATGGGATATGATGCCGCTCCATATCACCGAGGACATGACCTTAGATAGAAATGAATGGAGGTTACATATTAAGGTAGAAGGTTAATAAGCTAGCAGGGGTAGGATGTTGTCCTACTTTGTGATGTAGTAGGCTAAGAGGATTAGTCGCGTCTTTATATATTGTGTTGTTACTCTCTGTCATTTATTTTGATATTTTTATTACATTTACAAAATTGTCAATTGCTTTTCGTTCTAATCATTATTCTATATCTAGTATTTTCTGCTTTTGGGGCTGGATATTTGAGTTAACGGTCTTTCGGAAACCACCTCTCTGTTTCTATGAGATAGAGGTAAGGTCTACGTACATCTTATCCTTCCCAGACTCCACTTGTAGGATTTCACGGGGTATGTTGTTGTTGTATAGTAATACTATAATTGAAGTACCCGAATCAACAGATAGTAGTAGAAATTGAAGTACAAGAAATACAGAAAGTAACAAAAATCGAAGAACAAGCAACTACCCGAATAATATTATGTTT
Organism: Solanum sejunctum; assembly: GCA_025642045.1. Lineage (NCBI taxonomy): Eukaryota > Viridiplantae > Streptophyta > Magnoliopsida > Solanales > Solanaceae > Solanum > Solanum sejunctum. Next base: position 6,111,521 of record JAOTQJ010000007.1, read on the forward strand.
ACTAGTATGGAAGAATAAGTGAGACAACTTTCAACTACCTACTAATGTGCTATCCTACTCTGTGTTCTCCATAGCCTTCTATCTGAGGTCATGTCCTCAACAAGTTGAAACTATATCATATCATGTCTAATTAGATCCCCGATACTTCTTGAGTCTACCTTTACCTCGTTTGAAACCATTCATAGTCAACCTCTCACACCTCCGTACCGAGGCATCCATGCATTAGCTCTTCACATGCTCAAACCATCTTCATTTTGCTTCTCGCATCTTATTCTCTACCGAGGCCAATCTCACTTATCCCTGTATCATTATTCCTAATCATTTATCTCCTAATAAGCCCATACATCCATCTCAGCATTCTCATATTCTGAACATGAGAGTTCTTGATTGGCCTATATTCCACTCCATGCAACATAGCCGGTCTAATCACCACTCTATAGAATTTGTCTTTAAGTTTTTGTGGTACCTTTTTATCATGCAAGACTTTGTAAGCGAGCCTCGATCTCATCCACCTAGCTTCAATATGTTATGAGACATCATCTTCAATCTTCACTCTACTTTGAATAATAGATCCAAAATATTTGAAATTTCTTCTCATTTGGATAGCTTGGGTATAAAGCCTCACTTCCATATTAGCCTCGGGTGTTTTGTGTTTCATCAATGAACTTGCACTCCAAGGATTGTGTCTTCCTACTCAACTTGGATCCTTTAGGCTTCAGTGACTGGCTCTAAACCTCTAGCTTAGCATTAAATTCGCCGCGAATCTCATCAATCAAAATTATTTCATCTGCTAATAACATACACCTGACACTTCAATATGGATTTGGCACGTCAATACATCCATCACCAAGACAGATAAAAACAGGCTAAGAGCTTATCCCTTATGCAACCTCACCACAACTTGGAAGTGCTCTGAGTCTCCTCGGATTGTCATTACTCTGTCTTGACTTAATCATACATTTCCTTTAACTGCCCTAGTTTACTCCACAGGTACAGCTCTAGCCTCCAGACATCTTAGAACCTCCTCAAAACTGTCGTGTGCCTTTTCTAGATTGATGAACACCATATGTGAAGAGAGAACTAAATTTCAAAAGGATCATTAAATTTTGAACCCATTATGACAGGTACAATGCATTTTTTTGCTAAGAACGTACTACATGTCATTCACTCTAATAGTCTAGCAAAAGTGCAATGTAAGTATTAGGACATTCTTTTGTTGCATCGTAGAAGATTGAATAGACTCGTGATACGAGCATTTGTCAAAGAGTTGACATGTAAGTTCTGTTAATTCCCATGAAAAGAGGAAAAGGAGAAATAGAACAAGGGTTATCCTCCTAACATTTAAACTTGAATATTAGCAGATTCCGTACTAATTTAACTGATGGGTGTCATACTACAGTTATTGATTTCATTGTTCCTTTTCACCGAAATGCTCATGTCCTTCCAGCAGAAAGACAGCTGTGCTAGTTCTTAACATTCGGAATTCTTAGCTTCTTGCTCTATTCACAAAGTTCTGGTTGGAAAACTTATGTACTCTATTTGCGACGTAAATGTAACTTATCTATGACATTAATTGTCTTCATGGTTATTTATATTTTCTATGGATGATTTGGTAACTGATTTGAACTATGCTGAGCATTGGAGATGAATTTACTTGTGTAGTGTTCAAACGTTCCCGGACCCTACTCATAGCAGGAGCTTTAGTAAATCGGGCTGCCTTTTTTTAGTGTCCAAACGTTCTCTTGGAATTTCACCAAAAATGTCAATTCCTGTTCTCCTGGGGAGATGGAAAATCAGACATCTTTGTTTAATAATTTACCAAATCAGTTGTTGTGCTCATATATTAAAAGGAAACATGTAGTACACATATGTCCAGTTCTGAAACTTGTGATTTCTTTGAAAAGGTCTTGAACGCATTTCCTATTCACATTATGTTTTTAAATACCTCATTCTAATATATCAGGCAACCTGTAATTCGGGGGATGAGTATGTAGTGTCAATTACCAAGGCACATGTAATCTTTAGGGGATGGGTCATGGGTGTTATGCTTGCTGCATGCATCTGTGATAGGGTGGGTGGGTGGTGGTGGTTATCATAGGCAACTGGACTATTGTAGATTACAACAAGAACAACAATATACCCAGTTGAATCCCACAAGTGGGGTCTGGGGAGGGTAAAATGTACGCAGACCTTACCACTACCTCATAAAAGTAGAGAGGTTGTTTCTGGGAACCCTCGTCTCAAAAACCCGACTATTGTAGATTAAAGCACTGAAAAGTTAGAGAGAGTGTCCTTAATGGTGCACATAAATTTTCCTTCTTTATATGGTCAAATTTTTTGTTTTGCTGACCAGAAATAAGACTTTTTCCATTCATTAAGAAAAAAGACTTCTCTATACATGCTATAAATTAAATCTGCACCCTTTCTTGTAGGACAAGATCCTATCTTTAGACTATCTTAGACCATCAAGATGGCAATAATTGCAAGCCTAAGTGTCGCGTACTACGTTCCTAATTATGGATTGTTACGGTTTTTTGTTGCACATTGAATATTCTTCAGCTGCATATGCAGACACATGGAATTGTAGACTCTTGTGGTTCCTTGTTTTTTCCTTTGTTTGTCCAGATAAAGAGCCTGAACTAATGTCCATCACACCTTTCCACCTCTATCACAGTTGAATTTCATCAACAATTCTGAATTAACATTAACTATATCAACATGTTATGTTGCATGTATAATTCTCTGGCGGTCCATGTTGCAGTATATGAGAGGCTACTTCGAACAAGTGATGACTTTGTGTGGCCTATTGATTCTTGTTTACAAGGTCGAGTCATCATTGATGTTGAGTTCCTTGACCTGAAGATCTGCACACCAAATGTGAGTTCCTTGATATTCTGCAGTGTTCAAGTGTATGTTTAATATGTATGACTCTATGAGATTGCTACATGAAATGGTTCTCTGATAAAATGCCTATCTAGTTGTAACAGATAGGGCTTGTGTCTAGGCGTATGTAATTGACTTCTTTGGTTGTTCCTTTGAGCAAATTTGAACTGAAGTAGAATGAAATTTTCCAAATATTCCATTTTACAGAAAATGGAAAAGAATGAAATGTTTCTTCTCAGCATTTACCAGAAAGTAACCTTGATTATATTTTTGAACTCATGTTCCTTCTCTTAGTAACCTTTGGTAATTGAACCCTTAGGGTGGAGAAGGGAAATCTATATGGCCCAATGACATGATTTTGCAATCTTTGGCTACCCAAAGTACTCTCCGATGCCTCTCTCGCATGCTCGATGAGTCCATCCATGCTGATGTTACCATAAATACGGCTGATGGATCAGTGCAAGCTCACAAAGCGATACTGTCTGCTACTTCTCCTGTATTCCACAGCATGTTCCTTCATGATCTCAGGGAGAAAGAGTCCTCTATGATTGACATAGAGGACATGTCAACAGAATCATGCAAAGCCCTTCTCAGTTACTTGTATGGGACCATAAAACAAGAGGATTTCTGGAAGCACCGGTTGGCCCTGCTGGGTGCAGCAAACAAGTATGACATTGTAGATTTGAAGAATGCTTGTGAGGAAAGTCTCCTAGAAGACATCAACTCAGGGAATGTCCTTGAGAGATTGCAAGAGGCCTGGCTTTACCAGCTAAATAATTTGAAAAAAGGTTGCTTGATGTATTTGTTCGATTTTGGCAAGATTTATGATGTTAAGGATGAAATTAACAACTTTTTCAGACAGGCGGATAGAGATCTGATGCTAGAGATGTTTCAAGAAGTGCTCACAGTTTGGAAACCCGCCTAACATTGAGGTTTTCACCATTAGTTGTATATGGAAAAACTCTAGCTATTACTAAGCAGTAGCTTTCTAAGAAAGCCATGTTGTATCTACTACTGTGCTAATCGTGTGTAAATTTTGTTGTAATATGAAGTGTGTAATGTGGTATAAGTTATATAAATGGTTGATATTATGTTTGCAAGCATCTTGGGTTTGGATATTTATAGTGGTTTCGTCTGAACCCTTAGAAAGCTGGTAGAAATCATGCAAGGACAATATCTTAGAAACTAAAATGGGTTTTAGTAGAGAATTTTTTGTATTTGTAGAGTAATGCTCTTGTTGTGCAAGTTATTTTCTTTCGAAAACCACCTCTACTTCCGAGATAGAGATAAAGTCTACGTACACTCTAACCTCCATAGACCCACGTGAGGTATTTCTCTGAATATATTGTTGGTTTCATTGATGAAAAATTTGATGCTGTTATGTTGTATCCAAAATAATTTTCCACACTCTCAGCAAGGGAACAGCTACGTCTACATAATTTTGCTCTATAATCCTAAGCTTTCTCTTTACAAAAGTAGCTCCAAAAGTTGTTAAACATGTCAAACACCAATTTTGTTTGGGCCGCGCGCAAATAGATTTGTACCATTGTCATTAACTGCTTAAACGAGAAATCTGATAAGGCTGACTTCTTGTATGAAGTTGTATTGTCATGTACAGGATAATCAGCAGCTTTTACAATTTTTTTAAATTAACACACTTGCATATTGTCCCAAAGAACACGCTACTTCAAAAGAGATTCTTGGATCTACTACTAGTGTGTTTAAGGGGTCATTTTGCATAACTTTGAGCTCGGCATTTCCTTGCCAAGACTGACAAATGAAAAGATGAATTACTTCATCAAAGTTGTCTCTTGTTCAACATAGGAACATCGACAACAATAATATACAAGGAGGACAATATTTCTATATTGTCATACAGATTCAACTGAGCCCAAAGTGCTACCAAAGACCAAAACACGTCTGGATTCTTGTTTGGCAAAAAGAATACCCTGAATTGCGATCTGAGACCAGAAATCATGCTATGACGAGGTGGAGTGACATTTCTGGGACTCTATACACTCTCAAAGAACTGATGAGATTTTCTAAACGGCAAACAGGACAGGATAGAATTGTTGGCGAGGAATGTAAGATTGCTCAAACTGTACACGAACCTACAAAAAAATTGTGTACAGCTATATTTACACAAGGGGAGGAAGTATCTCCTCACAAGAAAAAATATTGAAACTGCAGTAAGCGAGAGCTTCTCAGCAACCGAACTGGTATTTGCGGCAAGCTGACAATGAAGAGATCAAAGTCATCTTGAAAGGTACAACGGGTACTTGATGGAATTATATTTATTTGCTGAATGGTAGGTCCATTGCTCCACCATCTACAGCATCTCTCCATATTCTATACCTCACACCTAGCTTATCATAAGACACTGGCAGGTTCCAAATATTGGCACCATTGAGCATGCGATCCTGCTGGCCGAGCACAAGCCGTAAGTCTTCATTTAAAACCTGTATAAAATTTACAAAGAAGAGAGAAAAGTTAGAACATATCTTTCATTTTGGAACCTTCTTCATTTTGTTTATCCAGGAGAAGTTCTTTGCAGCATTATCCTTACTGAAGAAGCAAAAATTTAGCAACTTCTTCTATACAAGGTGAAATTTTATTTGATATTTTTGACAAAATTCTATTACAGAAGATCATGCTCACAATTGTGTGGTTCTATTTTAGGCAAGTGTATGTTACTTCCAGAAATTAAAGAGTTCACAAATCTAGATTATTGTGACTATGAGCTTCTAAAGCCATTTTGATGGTAATCCTAGAGTTCAAGCTCTGATGTTACACTATGCTTTGCATATTTCAACTTCAAATGTATCAATTTCAAAGACAAATGTCCCAGAACAAAATGCAGTTCTTTCATAGATCAAGCAGTCAATATTTCAAGAAGTCACTGACTGATGACTTCTATAGAATGTTAATGTTTAATGTAACCGCCATTCACACAGTTTAGGCCAGAAACTAACCTGCTCAGCGAAATGTCTCCAAACATGTTGCATGAAGGGGATGTGTTTCAGCAGGGGAGCAAAATCCAGTGACATTCTATATAATAACCGTGTCTTCTGTCGTGATGCAGGTAAGCAAACATGCAGTTGATGAAGGTGGGTAGAACACTGCTTGGTGCTCTGTCCTTCCAATTTGCCTGGCTTTGAGATGCCAATGGTGGATAAAACCATACAAGGTGGTCTAAATTCCATATCTATTGGATATGGATCCCAATATCCTTGCAGACCAGATGCAGGAGTCAAGAACTTTACCAAGCTGAAATAAAAATAAATGATAAATTATAAGTATGTAGACATTCATATACTACACAATGCACAAACTGAAAGCATTTCTTATGTCTTTAAACTCATAACTTGGACCAGAAAAATCAACTTATCTGGAAAACCATATGAAAATAAATAGAACAACAATTTACCCTTTTAATAACTATTGATAAATCACTAAACACCTAGATAATAAGCATCATATGACCATGTCCATAACTACCTTGGAACACTCCATCCTTTAGCAAAAGTTGATGTGTGAGTGAAAGGAGCATGAGCAAGATCCAAAAGGTTGTCTAAAAGTAGTCCATGTTCCACTGGAAGTTCCATGACAATCTGCAGTTTCATTGAAAACAGTCGAAGGCAAAAAAACTCAAATATGTGTTGTTAGATAAAGAACTGAAAATCTAACCATAGTGATTTTGAACCTCTGCATGGATTTGAAATCCAGAAGGCGGTAATAAAGAAGGAAGGGTAGCTGCAGGTGGATCATTTCCTGGCCAAATCCATATCATTCCCTCTTGCTCAAAGCAGGGCAGTGCTTTGATCTTTACGTTCAGGAATCTTGTAGACGGCATTTTTTCACACTTCCCGTCAGTGGAATACTCCCATCCTAAATTCATTAAATAAACATCACAGTTAGTGTCGGCCATTTCATCTCTTCTACAAAATCCATTTGAAAGCTATGTCCATCTCCCAAATATGAACTCTGAACTGAAAGTAGTAAGATTCAAATTATCTCACCATGATAAGGGCATCGGATGCGACCCTCATTCACTGAGCCAAGATCAAGGGGGCAAGCTCTATGTGCACATGTATTCTGGACACATCCAGGTTTTCCATCAGTCCCACGAAAGATCACCCACGGTTGCTCAAAGCAATCAATCGGTAACTGAAACAATATAGTTTGTGGTCATCAAATAGAACAGCCAAGAGAATTAACAGAAGACCCTAAAGTAGGAGAGCAGACGGTATAGCTTGTTAACACGCTCTGGAATCACACTTTTGCATCGACATGGTTTTCTGTGTTTTGAATCAAATGTTTTCTTTCTTTTATGCAAAAGAGACTATTCCAGATATGAGATAATTGACTCACCATGGTGTCATCCTTAAGATCTGCAGAGAATGCAACAGGGTACCAAAAGTTCTTCAAATGGGAACTGTAATCTTGGACGGGACCTGACACATTCAGGGTTCTTCGGGGTTGCTTGCTTTTAACAGTATCTAATAATCCTGTTGAGGTACTGGCAGAGGAAGATGAGCAATCTGATTCTGCTGTGTTTCTCTCTTGCAGAAGCCTATCATTAACCAACTCTTCCATGTAAGCTAGCTTATCTAAAGCAGCAGAAACCCGGGCCTCAGATATATGTACCTGTTGTATTGCTATTTCAGATATAGAGCCTAATTCTTATGAAAAATAAGCAATCCTGAAACTGTTTTTCTATATAACTTCCCATTTATTTTTAAGAAGATTCATCTCAATAAGTTTGACATTTTGAAGGGAAATTGCCCTGAATACCCAGCAGTTGTGTGAACTGGAAACCAGAAAATGCAATTTGTATCAAAATAGGTCGGAATTCTCCAAACCTGGTTGTGGGCCTGAGAAAGTTCCTCTTGCAACTCCGCAAGTTCCTTCTTCATGGTTCCAATAGATTTATAATCACGTGCTAACGGGTTTAATACTTCCACGACCTAGTTACATAAACTGATTAGAATACTACACAGAATTCGATGAAGACCAGGAAAATTTGAACAGATACAACAGAAAGTAAAAAAGGGGGAACTCCATTTGGGAAGCAACGAAAATGAGAAACAACAATGCAACAAACTTGTAAGTAGACCTAGATGAAGACAGTGGATGATGTAGTTACCAGGTTTCCAAGTTCAATATACACATTAATTCAAAGACGTACCTTTTCATGTAGGAGCATAATAGTAAGTACATCTTGCCGGGCTCTCCAATCACAATACTGCAGATCATATCTAGCAACTTCTAAAGCTTGATTCGCATCCAAGAACTTGCCTTTACTTGGTGGAACTTTAGTCCTGGGATCTTCCACATTAAAGAGTGTCAACCAGGAACTTTTCTTATCTGGAATCCCATCCTCCTCCCCATACACTGCAAATACTCCAAAGCTCCCTTTGACAAACTGATTTTGAACAAAACAAATAATCAGTAACTATCAACTATGATTGCTCACACAAAGAAAATGCAAGTGATGTATGAATCTCCATTCACATATAATATGGCCTGAAAGAGTAATTGGTTACACGACTTAGAGCTTATTCTTGCAGATAGTCTGGACAATCAAATAGGGGGCGTTTGGCCATGAATTATTTTTGCTGTTTTCTGAAGAACTCATGAAAACATGTTTGGCCAAAAAAAACTCCATAATTCAACTTCAAGTTGATACTTGATTCTGGAATTTGAAAAACACCAAAATGATATTTTTTTTCACTCCAAATTACTCATGAAAATTCAAAAACAACTCCAATTTGCATTCATGGCGAAACATAAGTAAATAATTTTTCAAATATATTTTTTCACCTCGAAAACAAAAACTACTTTTTCCATATACTCACAATTTTATGACATAAATGGCCCTAAACTTAACTAGTGTGGAGAATCAGAGCGCTTAACTGGCTAAGTTACCAACCTATGTAACAAATCTTAGCATCCACAAGATCACTAGTCAAAACTGATTCACTTTTGACACTAAGCATGTTTCCAAATGCAAAAGATGATGACCCTATGTGATTTAAAATCTCTATACAGATGAGCAACATCAAGAAGTTGACATTTATGATCCTTTCTCTACTTTTTTCACTACAACTCAAAAAGGGTCAAGTTTAATCAACACAAAGAAGCAACCTTTTCAATGATTTTTGCAAATACCCAAAAAGTCAAGAAAAGTGTAAGTACCTTTCTAGTGTAAGACTTGGTAGAGCGGCAGAAAGAAAAAGGAAGAGAAAGAGAAATAGCAGTAGCAGTAGCAATGGCTGTCATGGTGAGGGGGCTGATTAAAAAAGAAAGATTTTTTTTTTTCTCTGCATCTATTTAAGAAATGCTGTAAGCAGAGGTTTTTGTTGATAAGAGGTTGGTGTTGTGCGCGATCTCTGCTGACCTGCCATGGATTGCCACGTGGAGACCCATCTGTTTCACTCGTGGCACTTTTCATTTCCACATGATTCTTTGTCTATTTACTACTGAGGCCAATTTAGTAAACAGGTATCTTATATACTTTCATATTTGGTCTGTCTCATAAAAAATGCTAATTTATTTTAATTAAAATAATTTAATTTTAATTTTTTTTTATTTTTTTATATAAAAGTAATTTTAAATCATGAATTTTAAAATTTTTCTTAAAATATTATATCAAATCAAAAAATATTACGTAAAATAGAACGTAGAAAATATCTTCTTGAAGCTGCCAGCCAGCGTGGATGCTGGAACATATCTCTTCTTTGATTTTTTCCCAAAATCTTCCTCTTGTAGTGAACGGCCCTACTTTATGTGTGGCTGCAAAAAATTTAGGCATCCTTTGATACGTTTGGAAAAAAGATAATAATTTTGAGAAATATTTTATTTGAGATATTAATTGCCAAATAGGTTTTTTTTTGTTTGTTTTTGTGACACTAAAATAATAATATTACTGTTAAAATCCAGTAATTGTTGTTGATGGCAAAGGATGGGGGCCAATTCAACACAGAACAGAAGCGGAGAGTTGTAAGCTTGGAGAGAAAGTCAATTTCTATTTTTTCAAAATTGAGAAAGTGGAGGTACAGTGCCCCTATTTATAGGGGTACTTAATTGACTTAAACTAATCCTTCACAACTCATTAATTATATTTAACAAATTAACTGCTATGAAACGATTATCAAACTACTTTTATTCTCAACACCCCCCTTGAAGCTAGGTAGTATAACTAGATTTAACACTACTAGCTTGTATAAGAGGTATTATGTTGTGCTTTGTTCAAGGCCTTGGTAAACAGGTCAGCATCTTGATCTTTGGATGTCACATGGTGTGTCTTGATTATTCCATCTTGAACTCTTTCCCTGATGAAGTGCAAATTTATTTCAATATGTTTGGTTCTCTCATGAAATATGGGGTTTGCAGCAATCTGAATTGCTGCTTTACTATCACTGAATA
>JAOTQJ010000007.1:6121931-6135856 GCA_025642045.1 Solanum sejunctum
TTGATGCATACCTGTTTTCTCTGAGTCAGATGGATTTTCTTTATGAAGCATCTTCAAGATTTGATCATATTGTTCCTGAGTGAACATTATTCCACCTCCCTGATTGGAATTATGTGCCTGTTAGGGAGATTCTGCCTGCACTGGTCTACACTGGAAGGAATCATGTCTAGTTGAGCCTGTGACTGCATGTGTTGTGTACTATGGTGAGTATGTGTTCTTTTTCTTAAGCCTGTTGTCCGTTGAATATCCATGAAGCTTATAGCAAGTCTCTTTTGTATGCCCTTTCTATTTGCAAAACTCACAAAACAGATATGTGTTTTTTCCCTTATATCCTTCTCTGTCAAAACTAGTCTGAGGTCCTTTTGCAGGATGAATAGAACCACCAGTATTTTGTTGATTCACTCCCACCTTGTTACTGAACAAGGCTATACCATTACTTGAATCTTCAGTTGTTTTCCCTAAGTTTCTCTGGCTTTCGTCAGATATTAACATAGCATATGCTTTGTTGATATTAGGAACTGGTACTATCATAAGAATCTGACTCCTTGCTTGTGAATACGTTTCGTTTAATCTTGTCAAAAATTGTAATAAGTGTTGATATTGGTAATGCTCCACATACCTTTTCGATCCCACACCGTCACACCTAGGGCACGACACCAGTGAGTCGAATTCCACCCATAAGTCCTTTAACTAGGTGAAATAGCTCGATATAGTTGAAGTCCCCTGTGTCAATGCCGCAATCTCTTTGTGTAGCTGAAACACTCGAGAGCCATTCTCTTTGTCGAATCTGTCCTTCAAATCATTCCAAACCGTGTACGCGTTTGAGGCATAGGCGACACAACTGATCAACTCCTTGCTCACAGAACTCATGATCCATGAGAGGACTATAGCGTTTACTTTCTCCCACATATCGCGTAGAGATTCGTCAAATTTCTCTTTTGCATATCTTCTGTCAACGAAGCCCATCTTGCTTTTTCCTATCAGACCTATTCTCATAGATCTACTCCATGGCGCATAGTTTTCAGAACCAGTTAGCTGAAATGAGATGAGAGAGCTACCTGATATCACACGCTTGCAAGTATAATGGATGATTTGCGTCGATGACGGTATTTGCTCTGGTATTTGTTCCATCAGTTCGTCCACCAATGCTTTCCCCAGTGTCTACCATTGTTGATGAACTCGGTCTTGACTAGAAATCGATCGAAACTCCACTCAACTTGACTCAATGCCTTCAATGGGAAATTTTGCCCACAGACTTGCGGATCGGCTTTGATACCATGTTAAAATCCAGTAATTGTTGTTGATGGCCAAGGATGGGGGCCAATTCAACACAGAACAGAAGCGAAGAGTTGTAAGCTTGGAGAGAAAGCCAACTTCTATTTTTTCAGAATTGGGAAATTGGAGTTATAGTGCCCCTATTTATAGGGGTGCTTAATGACTTAAATTAATCCTTAACAACTCATTAACTACATTTAACAAATTAACTGCTATGAAACTAGTATCTAACTACTTTTATTCTCAACAATTACCGTGTGTCAAAAGACCATTTACTTGTTTGGAAACAATGTTGGGGTCATATTCTTTTTTTAGGGGATGGTTATTGTTTCTCAAACTGGAGACAGGAAAATAGAAATGGATACAAGAATCTACTGATATAAAAAAGAGGGAGATGAGCCAAAGCAATGTAAATTCAAGGTGTCTATTTGTTTTTTGAAGCTTCTGAAGATATTCATAACTATGAAGCAAACACTTTGCTTATCAAACAGAATTTGATCAGCCATGAAAGTGATGACAACCTTTTACTAATTGATGTCCAAATTATGTTCCAGCTTCTTCCTCTACTCATTAACTTTTAGAGTTGGCACGAGAAAACAATTTCCCAAAACCATTTTTGCTTTTGCCAGTAGTGTTTGCCTGAGTACCGGAAGATGAAGATGAGGATGCTGGAGATTCCCCTTCATTACCGTTCTTAGAGTGACTCACATTCTCTTCCTCAAACTTGGTAGGATCAGAATCACGTTTTGGGGTGAATGTCTGCAACTTCCATAGTTCTCCTCCGGCTTTACCAACAACTGATCCTCCACCAGGAAGATTTGCAGTGTCTATCAGAAAATCTTCCAGAGTAGCTAGGGATTGAAGCTGTTTCCCAAGGGATGCAATTGTTTTCTGGCATTCTGCAAGCTTGTCAGCAGCGACTGCTAAATCCTCCTGCTAATAATAAAGTTCACATACCATTATTACTTTTTCGTTTTCTTTCTTCATACATGAATGACAAACACAATATAGGTTGAGAGAGAGTTACCTGTTTTATTTTCAATTCACCAGAAGTTTGCTGAAGCTCAACCTCCTGGTCTCTTTTCCTAAGCTCGTTTTCCAATTCACGACACCTAGCTTCCTTGTCTGATGACAAGGATTTTTCTTTTTCAACTTCTCTTTTCAAAGAATCAATATTTACAGACATCGTCCGTGCTTCTACCTCCATGCCATAGAGTTGAAACTCAAGCAACTCTTTTGACTCATTTACCACATCTAGCTTCTTCTGCAGGTCTTCCAACCTGGTTTGAGTTTCCTTCTGCTGCAAAGAGGACACCATAAGGGCATCTTGACTCTTGCTTAAAGCATTCTCCAGTTCACCTTTCTCTGCTTCAATCTTCTCCAGCTTTTTTTCTAATTCAACCACCCTTTGTGAAAGGGCATCATATTCTGCTGCCAAAGGGTTCTCAACATTGGGGGAATCATGAGGAACAGCATCAGATATGACTGACGGTGTCTTGTTTGCAGTTTCAGATAATGCAGCAAGCTGCTCCATCTCCAAGAAATCATCCATCATATCAATTTCTATAGAGCAGGCAGCAAGAGTTTTAGGTGTGGCCTTTTCATTCTTAAATTGATCAAGCTCAGCAATGAGTGCTGAAGCCCATGAATTTGAGCAACTTGGTTCATATTCTCTTGTTTCCAGTCTACTCATCTTGAGAGCATCATTGTCGACTGTGTTTAATCGCTCTCCGCTGTCAGACTGACTATCAGTGACAGAGTCCACATAGAATGATGAAACAGCAGAGGAACGTTGATCATTGAATGGGGAGGATTTGCGAACCATGGCCTGTAGCTTACGACACTCAGCTTCAAGTTTGGTCACCTTTTTTATGCTTTCCAGCTGCTGCTTGCTAGCAGTTTCTGCTGCTTGAATGCTCAAATCCCTCTCGATGGTCCTAATTTCCAACACTTCTGAACAAGAGCGAAGCTCACTTTTGAGAGCTGTGTTCTCCTTCTCTAGACACTTAAGACTGACAAGGATATCAGGATCAGTAGAAGTAGGCATTTCAGCTTTACCAGCCTCCACATGTGTCTGGATCTTAAGTAGCTGTTTCTCAAGTGCAGTTTTTTCAGATTCCCATTCATTTTTCTCTGCCAAAGCATCTTGAATTATTTTCTCTTGCACATCTCTAGCTTGTCTTAACTGCCTGACACATTCCTTGAGCGCACCGTCAAGATGACTGACACGAACTTCCAACATCAAGTTCTGCTGCACAGCTGCATCTAGTTGTTGCTTTAGAACGACAACTTCACTTTCTGCCTTTTCCCAACCTACCAAGATGATAAAAAGAATACAGGAAATAATCAGACCAAAACTTGCTTTCTTGGAAGGTGATGGAAGGCATATTCCCACAATTGTTTCAGCATGTGAAACACATACAGGAAAGGAGTGTACATGAAGAGACAGACAAGAGACAAATCTGAGCTTCCATTAGCACATGAATATTTTTCCTTTTTTTTCAAAAAAAAGAATTTCATTAGGGTTTGATCATACATTGCATTGATCTTTCGAAGGAAAAATTTGAAGATGAATTTCAAGTTCAAGTGAAGTTTTCTTTCCACTCACAAAACTTCAAAACAAAAAAATTCAAGTTATATGCACGTACAAACGCAACTACAACTTCCAAATACCCATTTACAACTTTTTTTTCAAGTACCAACTCTTTTCAAATATACCATTTTTAATTCCAAATGCACATTTAGATTGCAATCACAACAGAGGAAGAAAGGGAGTGGAAGAAGATACCTGCAATAGCTTCTTCAGCAACTTTAGCGTGCTGATTAACCAAGTCTTCTTTGGCGCTAACATTAACAAGAGCAGCTGATAATTTCTCTGTCAAACATCTCAAGCTTTCATTGGTTTCTTCATCAATGGTTGCAGCTTTTGAGGTTACCTCTGGTGATTGCTTGCCATGGTCAGGAAATTCTTTTAGTGCATCCTGCTTCGATGAAAAGAACAGGTACAATAGCTAAAAATGACAAAGCTTTTCCAAAAAAGAAAATGTTCTAAATAACAGACTTGGTTCTCTGGCAGCAAGTCAATGAGGAATCTATAGGGTGATTTTCGATATGAGAGAATGACCCCACAAAGAAGCTATATATAGATGGTGCAGTAATAAGGACAGTTTTTTCAATAAAGCAATAGAATCATTCTTACACTTAATTAAGACCATCTAATCTCAAAAAAAAAAAAATGGTCAAGGGGTAAGAGAACATTGCAGTAGCAGGACATGACTCACATGACTACTCTAAGAAACATCACATGTTAAAGCTTTTTGGCACTTTCTTTCCAAACCAATACGTTACATAATCTGTTTCCATCTAACTTTACCATCTAACCTGGGCAACAGATCTTTATACTGGAAAGCATATCGAGGCCCCAAACTAGAGGTCAATCTTCAGTCACTACTGTTTTTTAGATGCACATATAAATTTCTATTCAACCCCTTCCTCTGCAATTCATGTTCACTATTTCAGTAGATGCTCATCAACACAAATAAACTGTATGGCACTCAATTAATATGATCTGACATACTCGATCCTATCACAAACTCTCTTTCTTGATGCTGTTTGTCTCATAGATCTCAGATTTGTGAATTAACTACAATCTTGGATTGAACACTTGATTTAATAAAACCTAAAACACTTAAAAGGATCACCTCAGACATGAAACAATAAATTAGTATATGCCAATTTAACTTTATAGACATAATAAATGCCTACTATGAGGAACTTAGTGTTCTATAAAAAAGTCATGAACATAATTCAGCCCAAGCACTTTAAAAACTGGAAATTTATGCTAATCCAATAGTAACAGCATACCCAATGTAGTCCCACAATTGTAGTTTGGGGAGGGTATGATGTATGCAGACCTTACCCCTACCTTAGTGGGATATAGAGGTTATTTCCAATACACCCTCAACTCCATAGACGTATAATCAAAGTAGGATAGGAAGGACAACGACAAGAAGAAGATACCTAGTGGAATCCCACAAGTGGGGTCTGGGGAGGGTAGAATGTACGCAGACCTTACCACTACCTCACAAGGTAGAAAGATTGTTTCCTAGGAACCCTCGTCTCAAAAACTCATAAGCAAGGATAGGAAGGACAATAACGACAAAAAATAGCATTATATATATTAAGCCAATCTTTAGGTAAACATAAACAACAATTAAGATATAGAAGGGAGGGGCTATCTATTGTGATTATTTATCTACAATAACTATAGCCTACTCATTTCTATATCTAAAAACTAGGGCACTGGTAATCCGCTAGCAATTCTACACTTTATTTACAAGTTGTTCTGAGTAAGGAAATAAAGCTCGTCTTCCCATTTAAAGAGCATATGTTGAGAACACTTTCTCAACACACAAACTATCATTCCAAGATTTCTCGTTTGAAATGTAAGTCATTTTACATGACCACATTAACATCATGTTTTACATGCAAATTACATCCAAACAAAACAGAGGTCTATTGAACCCAAAGATATTGTTGAAGGGCTGGCGTATATGCTCTGAGAACGCACATCCATGAAATCACAAATTCTCCTATGATTCTTGCTCTTTACTCATTTTAGGAGTTGGAATAATTATAGGTTACCACTTATACTCAGAAAGCATAAAACTATATTCCCACTTGAATACTAATGGTGAAAGTCTGACAACGATCAATAAAGATCAATGGACAATGAACTTTCATATATTTCATACATTAAAACTGGTATATATATGCAGGTAAAGCAAATACAGCACTCGCAGACAAACAACTCTCAACAGTCAGAGTTTGAGCTGCATATTTAGCTCAACCATTATCAATAAACATCCGGGGTGCAATTGAAGATTAAATGTGAGGTTTTAAAAAGATAGCAGCGTATCTTTACTAAGCATATGATATAAGATTATTCCATATCAGCACAATTAACTGAAAGACCAAAATAAACTCTCTCTTTTTCCCTTTTACCTGCTCATCAGAGTATCTCTCCGAATATGAAGACAAAGAACCAGAACTCTCCGTTTCACCAGGGCTCTTATCGGAAGGTTTCCTCTTCCACAACCATTTCCTCTTTTCCATCTCAACAACCATTTAATCTCCTAAATGCTCATAGCACAATGTCCATCTGCATATAATTAAGACCCTCAATCAATAACAACACAGGGAGACATATTAGTCCAACAGAAAAATGAACTAGACAACCTCTGATAACATTAACCTTCACCCCAAATGCGAATAACGACTAATATACCTATGCCCCATAGAATAGAACAAGTTGTCCAAACATACTGTCATGTAACAACAGCTATGGCTTGGCTTAAAGTTCATTCAGCTTTCCTTCAAATCCACTCAACTAGCCATCCAAACTCAAAATTAGGCATTTTGAACCATAGATAGAACAAAAAACAATCTTTACCATTACTCTTGATCAGAAAACAAGAAACGCCCATCCTAAAGCAAACCATCAAAAAGAAACCGCAGAAATCACAATCACACCCTTTACCCAAAAGTATTAATGGCAGACCAAAGTGACCCCAAAAAACCAAGCAGAGCAAAAAAAAGATCCATTGCTGGCCCATTTTCAGTTTGTTGTCTCCAAGATTAAATATGAGTGTACTGTTTCAACACAAAATGAAAAAAAAAAAACGGAAACAGGAAATAGACATACATTACCGTAAAGAGAAGCAGGGAAACGAATAACAGATGAATTGGGGTTTCAAGATTTGAGATTGGTGAAGCAATAAACAAATTGAACTAGTCAAAGATCTGTGCTGTGAATTGTCAGACTCAATTATATCCAAAACCCAGAAGCAAGAAGCCTCTATTCATTCAAATTTCTCAGAAAAATATAATATCTGCTGTCTTTTTGTGGGGAGATTTTTGAAATAGCAAAGGGGGCCCAGAAGGGGAGCGCATGTGATTTGCTGAATGGAACAACGGAAGAATGGGACTTTTTGGATCACTTTTTTCACCTTTCTTCTGTTTTATCCTTTTTGGTCTTTTTCTCCTGTTTGTTTTGAAATTTTAAACTTTATTATTAAATTCCCGCGCAGGAAACATGAAGTGACTTATTTATAATATAGTATCGACAAGTAGTCATTAAATTGAGAAACCTGATTATTATTTTTCTGGTCAGTACAGTAATAATTAAGAGAAAATGTCACAAATACCCCTTGTTGTTGTCAATTTGTTTTGATTGCTTAGAGGATAATGAAATTAAAGGGATTATTGTTCTTGATATGTTTGGATTGAAGGACAGAACGTTGGAGTTGCAGTAAATTTAGCGATCTAGCTTCGTATAGTAGTTGAATTTTTGGTGTTTCTTTATCTTGATTTGCATGAAAACATACTTATTTTAAGATTTACTTAGGTATGATACACTTTGTTAGTGGAGGTGTCAAAAAATTGAACCGATAAAAATGTTATTAGTTTATCGTTATTAGGTTATTAGGTTATCGAATTTTTAATGGTTTGAAAAAAAAATTATTGGATTATCGGTTCAATATCAATTTTTACTATTAAAATATTGAATAAATCAATAATTCAATAAGATTATAATAATTTATTATTTTATCCCTTCATAAATATTAAATATTAGTAGTTTAATAATAATAATAGAACACTATAGCAATACTGTACATATTTTAATTTTTATAGTTTTTAGTATTTTAGTTTGTATTAACTAATTATAACTTTTGCAAATTTGTAAACATAGTATTCGTACTCTACTCCTTTGTATTAATACAAATTTTCATTATCATTCTTATTGATTAAATGAAAAATCAAATCGTTAAGAACTTAAAACAAATAAATTAAAAATTATTTAATCAATTTCTTATTGATGTAGCATATTTAAAAACTAAAAATTGATAAACCAAACTTATGCACATCCCTATTCATTAGGGCCCTAATTTTTATTGAAGCCCCCAATTTCTCCCAAATATGTGTGTGTGATAAATCCATATATTAATAAATTTGAAAAGTATTTTTTGAACAGAAAGTACAATAATATTTATCTCATTTAATGTAATGATGGTTGTAATAATTGAAAAATAGAATAATGTTTAGATAATTGTAGCATTCTTTCTTACGTGACTATCAATTTTGTTATCTCATTTATATTTAGACAATTATCATGAGCCAACATTATTATTCTTATATTTACTTTTTATATTTCCCTTTTACTATTTTTATCTCTTATTATTGAATATTTTAAAGTCTCTCGAATGATTAAACCTTCTAGATTATTCAAAATTTTTCATTGTGTGTTTATAAAAGAAAAATTAAATTTATTTTTTGATGTATTCTTTAAATTTCAAGGACTAAAACTAATCAATACTATTCTAATAGGAAAAAAAATTAACTATGCGAACAAAGCACCTAAATAACACAACATAGCAATAGTTTTTATTTACAAAAACATAGCGATAGTTTTCTTTTTCAATCATAAACCAAAAAAATGAAGGAAAAAAAAATACTAATAGGATGGAAAAAATTAAATTCCAAAAATATAGGACACGGTTTTTTTTACCTTTAATGAAATTCTCATCCCTTAGATTACTATCATTTAGTTATTTACCTTCAATAATAAGTCAAATCATAGTTAACGATTAATGGTTCTCTCACATCACCTAAAAAAGAATTATTCTACTCAAAATCAAACACCTTAGGTTCTTTCTTTTAATAACTGGTTGAATGAAAGATATGACTTGGATCTATTTTGATTCAGCATGACAGAAGATAGATGTAAAAGTTATATGATGTGATAATAATATATAGGGGTTGTTTGTTATAGTTTCTGATGATTATTTTTTGGGAAAACTAAGTTTGTACTCTTAAATTATTTACATGAATATGCCCTTTTACATTTTGTATCTCTATACTATTAAAATTTTATATTTACATTCATATACCCTTTTATATTTTGTATTCCATTACTATTAAAATTTTACCCCCTAATATTAAAATTCGCGCGCTGATGTCATGCTGACGCCAACACCTGCTTGTATGATATACCAATAGGTAGGGTATCACAGATGATTAAATTCAATCCTATATGATACCGATATGGTATAAATATACCGACAGAGTATAAAACGAATATATTTTCTACAAATTTAGAGTTTAATAGCCGACAGAGTATAAAACAAATATATTTTCTACAAATTTAGAGTTTAATAATTTTTTATTTATTTCTTGTTTATTTATTTAAAAAAAATCCTATATACCAATTGGGTATCAGCCAGAGTATCACAAAGGCTATTTTATATGATACTGCTATGATATATATATATACCGTCAAAGTATATTCATAATATTTATATTGACGTCGGCACACGAAATAAAAATGGATAAGTGGTAGAAAGATAAATAGTTTGGGTAATGGGTCCATTAAAAGTAAAAAGTTTATTGAGTCTATTAAGGATAAATAATTTCAAATTAAGTCTATTTTGTGTACTTTTTTTCTTATTTTTTTTTTTTGTGTATGTATTTATGAAATTTTTTCTTTAATTAAAAAGAACAGTGATTATGAACAGTAATGGTAATTATATATATTTTTTGGCGATAATCTAAATATAATAAAATAATTGTTGATTTAATGATTGGTAATCGACTATGAATACGTTTTTTAGTGTTAATCTTAAACAAGACTTGCATAAATGTTTGAAGTATATAGTTTTGTGCAAATTCTGATGATATATACATAATAAACTGCCTCTGTTATTAATTGCCATATTTATGAAGTATAATGTATGGTATAGTGTTGGATTAATTATGCTATGTAATATTTGATATTTATGTTATATAATAATTGATTTTATTGATTTTCATGAATATGGTGTTATTTGTGATTTCACATGATATTTTATAATGGGAAAAAGCTCATAAATACTTCTAACCTATGAAAAAAAGGTTCATAAATATTCCTCTTTCACATTTGGGTTTAAAAATACTCCTAAAATTTATTTTAGATTCATAAATACTCCTAATCTATGGAAAAAGATTTATAAATACCCCTATTTCATCTTTGGGTCTAAAATACCCCTAAGATTTATTTTTCGGTTCAAAATTTCTCTCAATTTAACAAAAATAGTTAAGTCAACTTTCATTCTGTAAAAAGCCATGTGACATTTTCTATTTGGTCATACGTATCATAATAATTTCAACCACCTAAACATTTAAAAATTGCTTGTTTTATTTTTTTATTATGTTTTTTATTTACTATACTTTTGTTGTAACTTATCTCGTTGGTAGATTTGAAGTATGTAATTTTATTTTAGGCTCATAAATTTGAATTTTATTATGTAATTTTATTTGATTCTAATTTTATGTAATTGATTTATCTCGTTGTTGTAAATTATCTCGTTGGTAAATATCCCTAAGGTTTATTTTTGGGGCTCATAAATTTGAACTTACCAACGAGATAATTTACAGCAAAAGTATAATAAATAAAAAAATAAAGTAAGTATTATGAAACTATATAAAACAACACAAAGAATAAAGTAGGGGAGAAGAGAAAAGATTTCTTATTATTCTTGAATAATATTGAGGTGTATATTATAATGAAGGAAACTCTTATATTTATAAGAAAAAAATTGACTTGGTCTTCAAGTAAGAAACTGAATTGGTCTTCAAGTAGGATTCCTAACTCTTAAAGAAATCTACCTAATAGACATTCACCATAAATAAAATATGTTTATAACACTCCCTCTTGAATGTCTATTTACTTGATTATGTACCTCGTTAAAACCTTACTAGATAAAATTCAATGAAAAAAAATTCTATTGAAGGAAAATGAGTACACATATCTAATGATATGTATTATTGGATGCCCTATTAAAAACCTTACAAGAAAAATCTAATGGGATGAAAACCTTGTGGGGAAAAAAGAGTACATCACATATTAACTCCCCCTGATCAGAACATCAATCCAAAGACTTAAATCTTCACATTCCAATCTTGTGTACCATCTTCTTGAAAGTTATAATTGCTAGAGACTTGGTAAATAAGCCAGCCATATTTGTCACTTGAACAAATCTGTCGCATATTTATATCACCATTATTTTGGAGCTCATGCGTGTAGAAAGCTTTGGTGTAATGTGCTTTGTTCTATCTCCTTTTATGAATCCTACCTTTAGGATCAAAGAGTTTTGCAAGTTCATCACTTCAACTTCTTTAAGCAAACAATCTATTGCCTTTTGAAAACTCTTCAAGACTTTCAATTCAAGTTATCAACTTACATAATAATATGAAAGATTCTTGATTAATTTAATCAATATGAGGATTATATATAAGTTTTTCAAGAACTTGTATATGTTTCATGTATTTCAAATCCTTCAAATGCTTTCATATCAATTTTGTCTAGTGACAATATTCAATATTAAATGCATGACATTTTCTAGTGTCTAGATTGCAAGTCAAAATAAGCTTTGCGCTTACTAAGATGCACTATTCCACTTGATAGTTAGAGCATGCTTTAATATACCATAGAGCTTAGATCCTCATAATCTTTTACAGTATTGTGTTGTATTGTATCAAAGATATAATTGATAAAATATTCTTTTTATCGATTTGCAATGCGACAGAACTTATTTATTTTCAGGTAGCTACCCGTCTCATGAGTCTTCATGAAATGTTATGTCATAAGCTCTTCATGAGCATATTGCCTCTTTATTATGACCATTTTGTATCATTTGCTCCTTTTCAAGAATTATCTTATTTGGGATCACTTGCATGTTTCATCCATGTCATAGACTTTGTCCTTTAGGGACATTCAATAAAAGTATTTCAACTTTTAGTTTCTTGTTATCTCCCTCCTTATGTTAGACAAACTAACATATATTCCAATTTATCTTGGAGAATTCATCTTTTATGCATCATGATATATTTATTAATTATATACCGCATATCAATATTATTAGATGGAAATTATATGGTCCATGTCCATAAATCAATTGAGGGGAATTTGATCAAAATGTATTATTCTGATACATATTATTGTCTATAATTTATTATATTTTAGACCATAAAACTTTATTCTCATAGGCAATGATTGACCTTTATCTAAAGCATTTAGTGTCAATCAACTTGAATATATATCAATGTTATCAAAGATGAATCGTCTTGATTATGTATTCTGAAAGTTGTATTCTTAATTTGATTATCTTGAACAAATAATTTTTGTGTAAATCAAAATTCAAGTTGACAATAAACACACATGTGATTATCTTATTGATGCATCTATTCCATATATCACATGATGGTGAACGGACTCATATTCACCTTTCATACTTTCAGAATTTAGAAAATTCAATCCCAACATTAGTTGATGCAATCAATTTATCATGAGAACAAGTAAGCTTGAAGGATCTTTTATTTCTTCAATATATGTCTAATAAGTAAACTTCAAGTTTACCATGACATGTGCCTTTTGTTATAGTAAATTTTTGATTTACTATTATATGAACAAATTTTAGATTTCTTACTCGGGGAGTAAATTTTAACTTTATTTCTTCTCAACTACTTTACTTTTCGTAGAGGTATGCCACGATCCTTTTTAATTTTATAAATGTAAATAGCATTTGATTTACAATTCTTGCATGTGAATAATCTTTTGTACTTCTTGCTCACAAATAGAAGCGCATGGATCAAGATGAGACAATGATAGATTTTTCCATGAAATTTCTCTTTTGATATCATTATCTTCTCCCCCTAATTTGAGAAAAGTGTCTCATCAAACCGACAATCTGTAAATCGAGCAGTGAACATATCTCCTGTTAATGGTTCAAGATATCGAATAATGGAGGGTGATTCAAACCCAACATTTATTCCTAGTCTTCTTTGGAATTCTATTTTTTGTGTGATGTGGTGGTGCCACAGGTGAATATATAGCACATTCAAAAATTCTCAAAGGGGATATATTAGGTTCTTGACCCAAAATCAATTGTAATGGAGAAAACTTATGATAGTTTATTGGTCTGAGATGAATATGTGTTGAGTATGCAAAATTGCATATCCCCATACAGCAGTGGGTAATCTAGTTTTCATAAGCAATGGTCTTGCTATCAGTTGCAAATGTTTAATTAATAACTCGGTAAGATCATTTTGAGTATGAACATGAGTAACAAAATGTTCAACTTTTATCCTAGTGGATAAACAATAGTCATTAAATGCTTGAGATGAAGACTCTGCAGCTTTATCACAACGAATGGACTTAATTTGATTATCAAGAAATTATATTTGTAATCGTATTAATTGTACTAATAATTTTGCAAATGCCAAATTACGAAATGACAATAGGTACACATGAGACCATCTAAATTAAACATCTATTAGGACCATAAAATATCTAAACATTCACTAAGCAGGTAAATAGGTCCACAAATATCCCCATGTATATGCTTCAAAAACAAAAGGGATTCAATCTTAACTTTCATTATTTATGATCTCACAATCAACTTGCCTTGATAACAAGCAATACAAGAAAATTCACCATTTAAAAGAATCTTTAGGTTCTTTAATGGATGTCCATTTGAATTTTTTTAATTCAAATCATTATTAAAAGTTCTCATTCTTCATCAATGGAATACAATCACCTTAACATATCAATTTAT
>JAOTQJ010000007.1:6146606-6163666 GCA_025642045.1 Solanum sejunctum
TTTTTTTTCAAATTAATTGTGTTTAAATCGATTTTCGATATTCGAATTATTTATTTTCTTTTTCAAAAAGCCATTTTTCGGCATAACATTGATTAAATAATATCTCTACAAAATAATAATATTTCATTGTTTCACTTATATTATTTTAGTGAGGTTTTAATGTATATTAAAAAATTATATAAAATTATACCATAAATCAAAATAATTAACAACTTAAAATATATATTTAAAATGTGAATATTTTAATTTGCTTTATATTTAGTATCTTCTCCATTTTATTTTATTTATTTTACTTTCATTTTTAGTATGTTATATTCAAAAATTGCACAATATTATAAATCACAATAATTAACAACTAAAATTATTTTTAAAAGTTTGGATGATTCTTGAAATTTACTTCTGCCACATACATTAGGAAAAAGGGAGTAACAAATATTATTTGAAAATACATAAAAAAGGGGTAATATAAATTACAATAACTAAGAAGTTAAAATTATTGAATGTGTGGACATACTAAGTGACAAGATTAGGAATGAAGTTATTTGGGAGAAGGTGGGAGTGACCTCAACGGCAGACAAGATGAGAGAAGCGAGATTGAGATGGTTTGATCATGTGCAGAGAAAGAATATCGATACTCCACTTAGGAGTTGTGAGAGGTTGAATTTAGGAGTTAAGTGGAGTGGTAGGTATAGATCGAAAAAATTGGAGATAAGTGATTAGACAAGATATGACATAACTTCATATCATCAAGGACATAACCTTAGTAAAAAAGAAAGGACGTAGCATGTTAGGGTAGAAGGTTAGTAGGAATAGAATGTTGTCTTACCTTATGATGATTTTTAAGTTTGTCCTAAAATTAATCATGCTATTATGATTGTGTGGTTACTACTTTTCGATTATTCTGCCGCTTTTCATTATTTTTGCTTGCAGATAGACATTGTTCTTTGTTTTAGTGGTTATTCTATATGTATTGTTTTCACTTTTTACTTGGGGCTGATACATTTGAACCAAGTATCTGTTTTTATCTTCATGAGATAGTGGTAAGGTCTGCTTATACTCTACCCTTCTTAGACCCACTTTATGAGATTCCATCGGGTATACCGTTGTTATCGTTCTAAAAAGTTAAAATTATACCATAAAAGTTTAGTTGACTTTTTTAATTTTATCTTGGCTCATAAATTGAAAGAAATAGAATTACATATATTGGAGCCATGGCATGGACTATTTGTATCTAATACTATTATAGGCTACACTTGTATGGAAGTTAGGAAACGTGTCAAGTGGTTATAGTAGTTGTGGATCTCCCATTTTCCCTAAGAAATGAGAGAAACCGAACATTCTCTTTTTGTCCTTCACTCTTGTATTAATTTTCATGGCTCTCTCTATATTTAATATTTAGAGAGAAATGGAGGAAAGTGTATTGTCACAGTGGAATGTCATTAGATCTATTTTTGCTATTCTTCAATGGTGGACTTTCAATGTTGCTGTTATTATCATAAACAAATGGATCTTTCAGGTATCTTCTGCTTAACATTGTGATTTTAGGATTCTAATTTTTTTTCTTTTTTTCTGCGATCTCTTGCATTACATGTTTGTAGTTTGTATAATTACATTTCCTTTTATGCCATAATAAGAAATAGTAAGATATTAGACCAAATTTGTAAGATTTTATGGTGAGACATGGGCTTCATCTACATAACCACAAGTTCACACCTAACTTCCCAGCATTTCGGGTTGATGCTTCCATTTTTTTGCTTCTTTGAAATATTGAGAATTACTTTATATGAGGTACAAACAACAAACAACAACAACATACCCAGTATAATCCCACAAGTAGGGTCTAGAAAGGGTAGAATATACGCAGATCTTATCACTGTTCCTTTTAAATTATAACTGCAGAGATGATATGATCATGTTATTGTACACATGTAATGCAATATAGTTTCTTATGATTGTATACTCTATTCATGTTTGTAGAAACTGGAGTTTAAATTTCCTTTGACAGTATCTTGTGTGCACTTCATATGCTCAGCTATTGGTGCATACCTGGTAATTAAAGTGCTCAAACTTAGACGTCTTTTAAGTTTTGTATCAACAGTCTTGGGGAATGTAAGCCTATGATACATTCCTGTCTCTTTTATGCAGACCATAAAGTCATTTACTCCTGCAACAACAGGTAAATCTTCACCCTTCTGAGGCCTCTACTTAATTATTTTTGCTTCTAATAACTATGTTTGAATAGTGATTTTGCAGTGGCTAGTTTGGCGCAAGAGTTTTGACTGGAGAATCTGGACTTCTTTGATTCCCATTGTTGCACGAATTCTTCTTACTTCTATACTGAGCTCAGTTTTAATACTTTTGGCTTCTGCGCTGCCTTGTTTGGTTATCTTGCTACTTCTACAAAAACTATTCTAGCAGAATCTTTGCTGCATGCCTACAAATTTGACAGGTTAGTTAATATGTATTCCTCTAGATGTAACAAAACTTTTATCACTAACAAATCATGTGGTCAATAGAATAATTATTTGCAATCATGTTTCGTTTGCAACATAGTACTCTGCTTGCCATAACTAATACACTGTTTGATTTCTTTTGTAACTCCAATAATTGTTGTAGTGTTTTGTTTCCAGTATTATAGATAACTTATGACTTATTAGCTTACTGTTTGTCGAGAAGGAACAGAAAACGCCATGGAGTTGCAGGCTTTTAGTTTTCTCGTCTGCTAGTATATGTGTTGTAACTAATGGTCATTTCTTATTGTTCTCCAGTATAAACACAGTATACTACATGCAACTATGATACTGGCTTTGCCATCTTTAGTCTTTGAAGGAGTTGGAGTTGTAGAATGGTTATACACTTTCCCCACGGTAGTCCCATCCGTGCTGCTTATTTTCTGTCTGGAGTGCTAGCTTTTTGTCTTAACTTCTCTCTCTTCTATGTCATCCAGTCCACAACTGCTGTCACTTTCAATGTTGCTGGAAACCTCAAGGTGACGTGCACACTCTTCAGTTGTCAGACAAGCAATCATGTTTCGTGCTACTTCATTAA
Source organism: Solanum sejunctum (assembly GCA_025642045.1). NCBI lineage: Eukaryota > Viridiplantae > Streptophyta > Magnoliopsida > Solanales > Solanaceae > Solanum > Solanum sejunctum. Next base: position 6,149,655 of record JAOTQJ010000007.1, read on the forward strand.
CATGAAATTGTTTTTGTGATACTCAGGTTGCCGTGGCTGTTACTTTTTCGTGGATGATATTCCAAAATCCAATCTCAGCTATGAATGCCTTGGGCTGTGGAGTGACACTTGTTGGATGCACATTCTATGGTTACGTGAGGCACATTATATCACAACAGGCTCAAGAGACGCCTCCTACACTCCAAAGAACAAAATGGAGTTTGTTCCTCTGGTACATGAGAAAGCGGAAGACTAAGATAACCTTTAAAAAATCTCAAATGAGATCTCTCCGATTTTGCACAAGATTAGGTTATTCCACTGGACTCGATCCCTCACCTCTCCCTTGTCAGTGCTTAATTTATTTTGCATTTTTAACTATATAAATTTTTGTCTCAGTTCCTGCATATAAGAATATCATTTGTGGGTAATTTTAATAACTCAATTGGTTATTATTTGAACTTTTACTTTTTTTGATAAAAATTTGATTCTTCACATTATAATCCTCCTTCCCTTTTCCCTACCCCCAATCTTTTTTTAAAAAAATAAAGAACGTCATTTGATAGCTATTTACAATAGGTGAACACAATCATTTCATTGAAAGCACTCTTTTTCCTCTTTCTGGTTGATTGAATTGGAAGTGTTATACTTTGTTTTTTTAGTTAAACTTAGGTGTGTGTCCGATTTTATCTATAAATTATATAAATATTCGATTTTATTATTCAAAATCTTTAATATTCTTTTTCTTTTTAAAAAAGTTACTGAAATCCCAACTTTTCCTTTTGCTCATAATATTTTTGATACTTGGCTGCTTTAATTTTTCTGCAAAGCTATTTTTACGCCTAAATTAGGTAGAAGTCCAATCAATAGCAATTACGTTAATTCACATTTATTAGTTAATTCAAAATTTTCCTCTTTCCAATTCTCTCTCCTAAATTCATCCATATTCACCATTTCCAAAATCGACAGTGTCCTCTTCTTATTTTTTTTTTCCAATTGCATGGTTCTACGATGGATTCATTGTCATCTTTTAGTTTTGTTTGACCCAAATTCTTAGTAAAAGTGGAGAGATTACACCTCCTTCACCACGCCTATTTAAAGATGATGCTAACAATGGAGGTACTGATAACGACGATGAATCCATTCTCCAAAAAGATGAATGTTCGAAGGTTATTCCGTCATCCTTAAAATCGCGAACTCAAAAAAAAAAGGCAAAAGTTAGAAATAAAGCTCAACCCCTCATTGTCCGTTCAACATTGCCAAAAGTAAATTTGTTAATTTTTTGAAACTTAGTAGTTGTTTGTGTGTTGTCCGTCCCACATTGCCAAAGAAAAAAAGATGATTTTTTGTAAATCAGTCAAAGGTAGTTGGCTGTGTCTCATGATTTCTTCCAATATTTAGATGCACACAACATCTAAATTGATCATTGATACCTTTTTCATTTTTAGGGTTATGCATCCGAAATTTTGATGCCAAATATTTTAAAATTGATATTCATTACAAGTACCAAATGTTTTAATATATCTTGATGCACATTTTAGTACTGTTAACTTTTTTTGAATGCACATTATTCATGCATGTAAATTTGATGATACTTATTTTTTAGGAAAATAAATAATTCTACTTCTTATTTGTTTGCAATTATAGTATCAATCAACAATATAAATTGAATAATCAAGTATCTAGCATTCTGATTCTTATATTCAAGTATCAAATACTATGAATAATATTCAACTAATAGATACTAAATTAATTATACTCAAGTATCAATTAGTAAAAAAATATTTAACTATTAGTTACTAACTTAATCATAATCAAGTTTCAAATAGTAGTACAAATAAACCCCAAATATTAGATACTAAGTTAATTATATCATGTATTGGTGTGTAAACTAACTCTTGAATGGTATACTTGATTTACTTTTGATCATATCAGAAAACATATACTTTGAACATAACAAAAAACATATATTTTAAAAGTCTAAACAATGATTTAACAAAAGAAGCAATAAAAACAATTTTTAGTTGACTAAAGTAAAGTAAAGATATAAATCAAAAGTATAGATAAGAATATTGAACTTAAAGCATATACTAATAAGAGAACTACACTAATAAGAGAAACTATGAAGATTGGAAAGCTCCTAACTTGCAGCAAGTTCCATAACCTTGCTCCACTTTCTGTTGTCTTCTCTGCTTTTTGATGTCTATATACCTGGTTTTATAACAAATTGTTAATTATAGTCAAGTATCAAATAGTATAAATAATGCCTATGCATTAGATACTATGTTAAGTATTTCAGGTATTAGTGATAAATTAACTTTAGAATTGTTGCTGATACCAAAGTTATTTATAGTTACATATCAATTATTAGAGTGTATGTCAATATTTATTTATTTTTTTTCGTTTTCGCCGGATATGAGTTACGTTATAAAAATCATTCCCAAACACCCTTTAAAGTTTGGATCTTCATACAACTGTAACTTTGTGGACGATATTAAGTTTTTTATTAGTGATAATGGTGTAGCTAAGTTTTGCGAAACAATTTTTGGCCATTTTCTTGACATTCTGGCATACAAATTTCAAGGACAAACTATAAAAAATTTTATGTTGCTTGAGCTGAAACATAAAAACATGGTCATTTTGCACATCCGCTATTTAAAGGGAAATGTTCTATATTTCTCAATACGAGAATTTACTATTATTACTGGACTTAAATGTACTGGGAGCGTAGATAAATTTAGGCATATAGATTCTACTCCTAGTAGACTGCTTGGTAACTACTTTCCCGGTGCAGTTTTTCAAATTCATAAATGCACTTTGGTTCAACGTTTCTTGTTGGGTAACTGGGATACAGTTGAGGATGTGATCCAAATGGCAATTATTTATTTCATCCATACTTTCTATTTTCACAAATAGGTGATTCAACAATATCTGTGGATGATTTTCGTATGGTTGAAGATGATAGTTACGTAAATTTTTCATGGGGAAAAGAGGCATACACGAAGTTGATAGGTAGCTTCAGACAAGACTGCATAATTGCAAAGCAACTTTATAGGATGTCGGGTATTTCATACATTTTGAATTTATGGATCTACAAATGTACATCTGAAGTATCAAACGATATTGCAATTAGAGCTGGCCATCATATTCTCCTAACCCTTAACTAGAGAATAGTCGGCTTAAAGCCCAAATTTGACTACTTTATGGCCACAATTTTCAGTAAGCTACACTTTTTTTTTTCTTAAATTATGTTAAAATTTTTTTTTTGTTTAAAATCATTTTTTCCTTAAATCTAACTAACTACTACTGTTCAGATTGAATGTTTAAACATAACCCCAACATAGGAAGAATTGACATCAATGGATTAGCCATCAGTTCCTACCGACATGCCTGACCCTAATACTTTGCCACCAGGTATCCAAGATGATGGATCTGGAACAAAAAGCAATGCTAAAAATCGCGATCCTATTGCCTGTGAGGATTCCACATCTGCAGCACCAGCACAACTGCTTAGAAAGTCTAAGCGCAATTGTGTTACTTCAGGTTCGCCTCCATCTAGAAAACATAGAGTTGTACAACCACCTCATACCACACCATCAGGTATCCAATTGTATTCATCTGGAACCACCTGTGTATACTAAACTTAGTATTCAATTCCTGTGGATTATTTATAATATTTGATACTTGATTATAATTATTTATATTATTAGGTATTCAAGTGTTTTCATCTGGAACTAAAACCTTTTCTGAAAATCGCGAGCCATCAGAATACGAGGATTTCACAACTCCATCACCATCACACCTGCTTAGAAAGTCTAAACGCAGGTCTGTCGTATCAGCTTCGCCCCGTCTAAAAAAATAGAGTGCCATTCAACCATCGGAGACCACACCATATGTTCCTGCCAAGCCAACCAAGTCTGTCCATTTTGCTCAATGTACTGGCAAATCACCAACTCAGGCCACTCAATCTGTTGATCCTCCACAACTATCGTCCGTTAACAAACGTATGCCATTCGAAGATGTAAAACAATTGGAGATTCTCATGAAATACGTACGCAGTTTGTTAATTATTATGTACTTTCACAAGACAAATTTCGATTAATTAAATTTAAATTTACAGTTACATGTCTACTTTTTTTAATTATGTAAGTTTAACGCACTTCAATCTCTGATGAATTCACATCACGCAACGACCTTGAAAGCAATTGGAATGAAGTTAATTCACTCAAGAAGGATTCAAACGCTACCGCTATCAATGTTGATCGACAGGAACACATGCACTCGAATCAAAACAAGATAATTAATGTCTCTGCATTATATTCCATTCATATATAATTAACACCACATCTCAGTAATCTCTAAATTAATCCCTTTGGTACCTGAGAAGTATCAACCCAAATGATACTTCTTATCACTTAAGTTATATCGAGTAGTCATTTGACTCTATGTTAATTTCAATCAAAATTACTATTAAATCTATCATTTAGACAATTTTATATTTTATGCAGGAATTCGATCAACCGTTGATACACAACACAGGTAAGGAAACAGTGCATGACCAGGCTTTTGTCGGAGAAGTCAATCCCGCATCCGCTGCAGAGGTGGGAAAAGAGGTCAATCTGTCATCCAATGATTTCGACGCCACCAAACGCTAATATGATCAGTGAAGACACTCACTATTTTAAAGAAGACAACAATGTGGCGAGATCTAGCAAACAACAATCCGTAATTTGATACTATATTTTTATAAATACATTTTGGTTTTATTTCTCCTTTTTAGACCTTTTTTCATGCATTTTTTTGCCCTATCCGATAATCTCACATTTTCAGGTTGTTGATGTCGATACTCGTCCCAATGTTGCCGAGGCTGTTACCGTTGACCAGGAACCAAAAAAGGACACAGAGTGGGAAGAACATAACAACACAAAAAAGGTAAGTGTATTCTAAATGTGTCAAACAATCCAGACTAATCACGCCAACTAAAATTTTTGCTCTTTTTTTTTTCAAGTCTGTTCTGCCTGGTGAACAAACCACAACTACATCACATATGACCTATCATTCTGATATACAAAACATCCATCCAACTGCAGGTTATTAAGGTATCAATTATTCACTTCATTGTTTTCCTCTTTTATTTATTATCTTATACCATTTTTGAATACTCGTTTTTATTTATTTTTCATCTTTAATTGATAAGTAACATTGACCTTAAAAGACTCAGTTTGATTGTGTTTACGGCTTGTTAGCTTAAGTCTCATATCACAATTTTCGATTAGTATTAATATCTATACATCTTGATTGATTCCGAGAAACCAAATCAACATGTCTTGTTTAATGAGGTCCCAATTGATGAAGGAAAAAATCAAAGACCCAGGAAGAAATCAAAGACCCAGTTCAAAAATGATTACAGTTACACCACTGCAATATGCATCTTCACAAGGTGGATCAGTGCAAATCATGACAGGTACGTTGACGCTAAGGTTGACGATGAAATTGACACTCAGGAATTCATTGCACGGATACATGCTAATTCAAAGAACGAGAGCTATGTCACCAAAATAATCAACAGATATTGTATCCCAGCTGGCACATCATGACACTTAGTTGATGAAGTATATGTTCCAGTGAATTGTCATGGTGATTTTCATTGAGTGCTTCCTGTAATTGTATTGAAAAAGAGGCTGATACATATGTATGACTCCACTGCTGGCTCAAGGCATAAAACTACCAGTGAGATTCAAAAAATGGCTTTGATGTTGTCAACATACCTAGAGGATAGTGATTTTTTTGAGAAAACCGAACGTACCAACTGGGCCAGCTTTGATGCATATAGGGACAAGTCGATGGGTGGAATGATTGGCCAACAATATCCATTTAGAGTTGAATACATCAAAAGGATGGCTCAACAGAGAAGTGATAGTCTGTAAGTTTTTTTTTTCACTTTTATTTATATGACCTGCACATTTTTTTTCTCCTACTCCAATTATCTTTTGATGCATTACACATAGTAATTTCGGTGTCTTTATTGCTGCATACGCTGAATATCTAAGCGATGAGATACCAGTCCCATCAAATGCACTAGATGCTAATTTGCTCTAAAGAAGATACGCTACGTTCTTATGGAATTATGAATTGTACAAGGCTTCAGATGGCTACCAAAGTGAAAACGATGATCCTCGTAGGCCAAAAGATCCTTTCCAGCCACCTGACATTGAAGATTTGGTCGTTCTCTCTTAATGTTCTTCACCAATTATGCATCTTTAAATCCATCAACTGACTTTTTATTGATGACAAATATTAACATTTTTTGTTGCTTTTATTGAAAACCATTGGTTTTATGTAAATTAGGTTTTATTAAGTATCTGTTTTTGGTTGAACATGATCTCATTGCATACACTTAATGGTTGACGGTTTAATATTTTATTTTATTGGTGTATCCTTATTCACAGTGTATTTTGTAAATTTATATATCTTTGTGACATGGAAAGTCACATGTGAAACTGAGATAATAAACATATACTTGTCATACAACTAAAAATCAGTATCGGATACCTATGTTAATGGTCAGTGTGATGCTTGACTTGTCTTTATTATATTTCTTTTGTATCAATAACCGCAAAAATATCAGTGATTATTAATCACAACTATCTTACTATCTAATCACTGAAGATTATACAATATATTTGTTTATTCTCTAATATTTTGTCTTATTACCAAAAAAATATAAAGTAACAAGAAATGAAGAATTATACAATTTGTTTATTCTCTACCATTTTGTCACCTAAGCAAAATGTTGTTATATCAAATGTTGCATCAGATTAACATTTAAACTATATATATTAATAAGTGATACTATAAGTGATAAGTCAAGATGATACCATATTTTAGACATTATTTCTGTAAACATAAGTATCAAAGCACTAACATGATTCGACAAAAATAATGCTTTTCACTCCAACCAGGTAAATGTCTAATATATTTGTAATTTCTTTATAATGAAACCAAACTACCAAAATAAACTAAATTACTATCATTCAAACTTATTCAAAGGAATAACAACATCTACACTTCTGCTTTGACATTCAAACTATATCAACATTCATTTGTCTTTAGGAAAAAAACTACATATTCATGTATTGTGTCCTTGAAGTCCACACTTGTTGAAACAATTTGAACTAGTAGTCATCTTCATCAAAACTCTTGTTTCTCCCTTTTTTGGGTCTTCCAGGAATTCTTTTGTACTTTGGGGGCCAAATAACTTCTTCGAAAATGTTATTTGGTACCTCCCAATCTGATCTATCTGACATGGACATCATTGGTACTTCATATGTATTCCACAAAGCTTCGAGCTTATAATAATCAGAACATTAGGGATGCATATCAACTATATTTTTACTCTTTAATGCAGCATTCGCATGTGAACAAAGAATTTCATCAATTTGAAACTTGCCACAACTGCCAATTTTTCTTTCAATGTACACTATGAATCTACACACGGCATCATAAATGAAAGATATGAATTCAGATAAAGGAACCACTTGCACACAAAACCAAACCAATTAACTGATACCTCAAATCAAATAACCAATTACTACCAAAATAATATATATATATATATATATATATATATATATATGCATACCTTCATGGTTGAACGTTTTGTTGTATTTTCTATTAGGATATCTTTATATTTCTTGCCCAACGTTTCTTTTGTATACGAAGCCCTTTCCGTATTTTGGCATGAACCAAAGAGAATTCTCGTTTCCTTAAGGAAATCTATTATGGGCAATTGCCTAGCTTTTACAAGACAACCATTAATACATTCTGCTATGTTAGAAGTGATCAACTGACCTTTATTCACCGATGCATGTACCCTTGCCCATTTATGATATCCAACATTTTCAAGGTACTCCAAACCCTATAATCAATTTTTTCAACTTCTGCCCTTATTCTGTTGAAATCCTGCATTCTGTAACACATAGCCATTGCATAGAACTTGTCACTTAACACATTTTTGCTCTTCTTGTAGTTCGCGCATACATTTTTCCAAAGATGCCATATACATGAATAGTGTGGCGTATTTGGGAAGACATCACTCACACTCTTGATTATACTTTCATTTCTATCCGACACAAAACACAACTCATCTCTCTTACCAAATGCATTTTTAAATTGTTGAAAGAACCACGACTACGAGCAATCATTCTCGGTATCAATGACCCCATACGCCAAAGGCATTATCGAACCTGCATAGTTTCCAACCAAAATTTTCACATTGTTTTAGACCCCTTTGCAAATTAATCCATGAGTATACTAAACTTAGTATCTATTACATGTGTATTATTTGTGCTAATTGATACTTGTTTACGTTTAAGTTAGTATCAAATAATTGAAGATTTTTCATACTAATTAATTGATACTTCAGTATAACTATTTATAGTTTTCGCTATTTGAATATATGAGTATCAGAATAAAATATACTTGAGTATACTAGTATTATTGTTGCTTGATACAATAAACTGCAAATAAATAAGAATTATAATTATTTATTTTTCTCAGTAATAGGGATCACCAAGTTTACATGCATCAATAAAAAAGGCTTAGATGTGCATTCAAAAAAAAATGTTAACAGTGCTAAGATGAGTACCTTAATAAACTCTATCCCACTAATTGACACTTGCATCTAAGAAATATATACTTGTAAAAATATATGCACGATCAAGTGTATTTGCGGGAATGTTCATTTATAAGGACCACTAAGATGTGCACCATCAACAACAACTGGAATGCAGAACCCAAATCCCCAAATTAGTGGTCGCAATGTTATGGATACATACATGAACTCGTTGTCCGGAGACTTCAGCATTCTAATATATGAATTCGGATACACTTGATCCAACATATGCAGGTATCTAGGCATCTGCTTGTACCCATCGGCTGGCTTACCCCTCAAAATATCAAGCGCCCGCTCCTTTGCACGCTACACCTTTTGATATGTAAGATCAACTCCAAGCGCAGCCTTGACATCAACGATTATATCATTTGGTGTGTGCTTTCTTTGTGATTTATAAGTTTAGGCGCGATGACACCACTAACAAACGATAACGTTGCTTCCACTTTGCTGAGCACCCTTTCCCTCATCATACGTGTATCATTGAATTATCTTATTTTGAAAATTTTCATATTCTTCCTACACGATGACTTCATAGTCCAAGAACATGTATCTAAAAAATACACCAACACATAGTTGCAACAATCGACATGAAAATGGTAAGCATTCAAACTCAAAATATACCACAAACAAACACTAAATAATCAATAAAAATTTACAATCAACTCATAACTTGATGCACCTAAAATATCACAATCACTGTTACACAAGCAAGCCAGATTTTGAATAAAATTGTACCTTTCACGGTCAGATCTTTTAACCTTGAAGTTAAATCTATTGTGCACTTTATACCTTGCCATAACATCGACTAAAGTCGCCTTGTTCCTGTACATATTTTTCACTTTCACATCAATATTTGTTGAGTCACAAATTATGTTTGATACATCAACCTCAGGCATGTAACAATTTACCATACCGTCCGATTCAATCATTCTATACGATGCGTCAAACAATGCTATCTCATTTCTCTCTAAATTACTGGTATCAACGCATAAAGGGAACATACCAAACCCAGGTTCTTTTTTCCTTATTTCCACATACAACTTGACCCACATGTCATTCTTGATACTAATCTGAGATGCATTACCTTCTGCAATGTACCGGATTTCAATTCTCTTTGTTTTTTTTTCGATTTCTAACTTCGTCGAAATTGTAACTCTGAGGTTAACAAAGGAGATATTCTCACCCACAATAATTCCGTCACTTTTATATCTAATATATTTCACATCAAATTCCCATATTCCACTGTGACAAATCAAAATCAATATATTCGTCTTAACTATTTTTTTCCTCTCTTTTTTGTGTCGATCACTTTTACGATTTGAACTATTAAACTTCTTCGTTATTTTTCAAATTTGAATAAAACAAACTGTTCCGCTTTTGAGGGGATTGATTGTTGTACCCAGAATGTTAAGCATTTATTGTGGAATCACAATCCAAGTACATTGTTCCTTTTTTAGCGCATGAGCTGGCGAAATTTGGTTATGTTATTCAGGTATCAACGTTCAATCTAAGCTATCATCGAATTAAGTGAAAGTTGAGATTTTTTATAATTATAAAAAGAGTCAAAATTTTTAGTAATTAAGTTAAACCAGTATTGGAACCCCATAACTTTTACCGATTTTATTATGAATAACTGAAAATGGGCTCAAAGGAGCATGTTACATAAAAATCCAGTCCAAAAAAGAGGAAAGCCCGGTCCAGAAAGACCAAGTTCAGGTGTCCTACATCTTCCTTAACCCTTATCCGCCTTTTGTAATGTACTTGCGGGAATAGACCATGGGGTTCGTTCTTCTTCGTTTGTAGGTTGTCAACTTCCTTGGAAGTGTTATACTAATGTCATTTCTGATGACTTTTTGTTCGAAATTTGAAGTATTTTATTGGAAAAAATGGAGGGATATAAAAATAGAAGCACCAACAATAGAGAGCAAAAAAAAAAAAAAAAAAAGACAAAATGACATGGTACAGCTACCAGAAATTCAAATGCACGTAAAATACATGGGTCAGCTTTAATTTTGGGTCGAAGAATCTTAGCCACCTCAATAGGCTTTTTCATACTAGTTCTTTTTTGTGGGATTTCTGATCCTAACAAAAGGCCATATGTGTACTTGCCCATAAAAAGATTGTTAAACATGAACCCTAAAGGAGTCAAATGAACTGATTAAGTTGAATTTGGGCATATTTAAAATGGATTGATTTAATAAATAGATTGAGTTAAAAATTATCTCAAAAATTACATAGGATGAAATGGATTGATAATGGGAAGGGAATGACTTGCTCGTTCACCTGATTCAATTTTTTCAGAATGGTTGACTTCCCCGCCCCTCCCCGCCCCCTCCCTCTCTCACCTTCCCTACCTTCCATCAAGACTCAACTCTAGACCCTGCCTTAACGGCCTGATCCAAGACTTTATTGACTTGAGACTTGTAATCTGATCAAGAGATCTAATCCTGATTCGAGACTTGTCCATTGCCGGACTCAGCCCCCGACCTGATACCCAAGACACAAGACATGAGACCTAGACCAATCTAAGATTCAACCTTTATCCCGGACTCGACATTGACTTCGACTAGAAATCTGATCCCAACTCGAGATTCGAGACTCAACCTTGACTCGCAACCAAAATACGAGACCTAGGCCTCGAGCCCCAATTCTCTTACCTAACTCGGTACCCTTACCCTTACTAAGGATACAAGACTTGATTGCATGCCCCAAACAGGATGAGGTGGATAAGTACCGCATGAATATTTGACATACATGTAACCTATGACATATAATAAATCATAAAACAGCATACGAATGGGAAAGCTGAAAACAAACAAACAAAAAAGTACCGTTCAGTCCATTGAATTTGATTGTTGAAAGTTATTCCATATTCCCATAATTATTGGAAGTTTCAATGCTTAGTTGGTGCCTGCAATTAGTTTAATTAAAATGTTTTGTTTCGTTCATCTTCCATGACAGTAAATAATCTTTTCATATTCCTTATAGGATTCTATAAATTTGGATATAGAAATTCATACTATTCAATCACATAATCAAATGTATATTTGCGCGTTATTTATTGATTTTGTATTATATAATAGTTTGCTGCGTTACAATTATTTTTGCCTTGTAATAGGCTTTTGGTGATCCTCTTTTCAATCATGTGTCAAAAGCTTTCCTGTTGGTATTTTGTACTGAAAATACCTTGTATTAAGATTTAAATAAAAAATTATCTTACAATTATTTTTAACATACATCAATAATGACAATTAAAGACTTAATACATGGTTAAATGTTATAACTTATCATTATTAACAACTTAATATGTTTTAGTAATTAATCCTTTAAGTTTTGTCATCAAACAATTCACTCTCAATCTTTCATGTACATAGTTATCCTTACAAAGTGAATAAAAAAAATAGTCCGCTTCACTTTTATTCTTCATCATTTTATGATTAAAATATAATAAAAATTAACTACATATTAAACAATAATATTTTAATTACCTTTTAAAAAAATATTAACATAACAAATGAGAAGAAAAACATAAATAAACAATTGATAAACCATATTAAACAATAATATTTTAATTACCTTTTGAAAAAATATTAACATAATAAATAAGAAGAAAAACATAAATAAACAATTGATAAACAATACATTACTATTGATTTTAGTAGACTCTTAATTCCTACTACCAATAGGTTCTGTTAGAAGTCCAAAAAATTAGCATTGAATTTACTAACGTTTCTTTAAAATAAATAGTTCCAAAACGTTTTATGCATAGTACTCTTAATTGCTACTCCCTCTGTCGAAGTTTACTTGAAGTTTACTTGACCTCTGTTGACTTAACATAGAGATTAAGAAATAATCTCTCCGTCTCAAATTAATTGAATTTTTGTGATTTTTTTCAAGGTTCAAAATAGTTAAATTTTTCATATTTCAAGATGAATGTTTGAAAATATTTTTCATATTTTCCCTTTCATTTATTGAACTTTTACATTTTTTAGGAAATAAATTACACTATATATTTATGATTTTATAAAAGGGCAATAGTGGAAAGTATGGTGTAAAATTTATCTTTCAATATTTTTCTTAATATGTGTGCATTACCTTATAAATTCAGTTAATATGGACAGAGGAAGTAATAAATAACATGATAATTTTACCAAATCACCCTTTGAGAAGTAGTAAATAGTTATAGGATTTCATGAGCTTCTATCGTCAAGTCTAGCGTTGTTCATCTCTGATCTACTCCGGCCGGCGAACAGCGATATTCGAGTTCTTGCCGGTCAGATCCAAAGGGAGAAAGCAATTAGAAACATTTGAAATTCGATCTCTGACGTCGGCAAATCCAAAGGGAGAAACGTTCGTTCTCTCCGGCATTGATAGATCTCCGGTGTCGACAGATTCAGTCGAAATTCGATCTCCTTCTCCGGAATCAAAATCCACTTTGATTCCAGCGACTTCTTCTGTTCTTTCCTGGATTCTCTTGGGGATTTTCAGTTCGCAGCGTCCAACAGTTTTCAGATTCTGGCGACATCATTTCCGCCGACATGGAGCTTTTCGGCGACGCGATCAAAGTCATTTTCGATTAAATTCTTTCAAGCTACTAATATTATTCAGGTGATATTCACCATTTTCTCCTTTTCTTTCTTTGTTCAACTTCTTATTCCGTCATATTCTCTTTTTTTGGCATTTACTTTCAATTTGTATATCTGACATTTTGCTTGTTGTTCCTTGTTTTGCTTGCAATATTTTTGGATTAATATTTCCTGCTTAGTACAGAACTTGTGCATAATTTGGTGACTGTTCTTGATTGCCTGTTGATAGCATAATTGCCTTTTCTATATATTATTGTATATTGTTACTATATATTGTGTATATTGTTATATATTATTGTTGTATATTGCTGTATACCTGTTGATTGACAGTTTTTCTTGTTGTTTTACTTGTATATTCGCTAGATAGTATTTTTGATCTTTTTAGCTTAGAGAGTCAATAGTTCTTAGTTTAGTGGCGTCAAGATCTCATGGTGGGCTAGGGTCATGTCACCAGTTAGAGTCAGGGATTAGGGGTAAGGGTGGTTAGAGGGGCATGAGTTTATTCAAGTTAAGGATAACATCGTGGAATATAAGGTCACTAACAGATAAGTCCATAGAATTAGTAAAATATTTTAAAAAGGAGACATATTAAATATAACGTGTGTCTAGGAGACCAGGTGGGTAGGCACCAAGGCTCGGGACGTGGATGGATTTAAGCTGTAGTACTCGGGTGGTTCCAGGGATAGAAATGGTGTGGGCATCCTAGTAGACGAGGATCTTAGGGATTATGTGGTTGAGGTTAGGAGGGTTAATGATAGGATGATGTTTATCAAACT
>JAOTQJ010000007.1:6170329-6186983 GCA_025642045.1 Solanum sejunctum
CTGATTAATAGGTGAAAATCAACTCATGGCAAGAGTCCCAGGAATAGAAGTAGAGAAGGGGAGAAGCCTCAATAATACCACAAATTAAACATGGACCTCGACCTCCTCACAGATCGCACTTGAGAGGAGAGGAAAAAAATAAGTTGTAATTCACTAGTTCTTTAAAAAAAAACACTCAGAATTACACCAGTTTTCCCCTTACGATCAGCTTCTCGTTATACTAACTGAAGCATGATATTCCACAGATCTTAGTGGCGACTTGTTATTTTGCCAGTAAACAAACTTGCCCCGTCATAAACAAGCTACAACAATGGCTTTTAAACAACAAATGCTGGTGCAGGTGATTTTCCATTTCCTTTCTGAGCATCTTCACCTACATGTTTGTGACGAAAAGCAATGAGAAGCAATGTAGCATCTTCCCTTCCATAGAACTAATACATCAAGTGTGCGTGTGCATGCAGATGAACGTTACAAAATACAACATGCTCGTCGAATAATAAGTTACTTCCGATAAGACATTCAGATATTCAAGGATCTTATGTATAAGTTTCTCATTCACGATAAAAGTTCATGAAAATTGACCCACCATTTTTTTTCCATACCGAGAAATCCGAGGGCCAATAGACCTAACCACACAACACAAGCTCTGATCTTACCACTAGACCAAAGCCCTAGGGGCAATTGACCCATCGCTTCTTATTCTTAATAAAGAAATCCTGTCTAATTTACTAATTCGTGGGAAGATACTGATTTTGCTCTTCCCTATTCTTAGTCTGAAAATAACGAAGGCCACATTGAACATGATTTTGGTTCATTAACAAGTTCATAATAAGAACTCACATATATATATATGCGTAACGAAAGGATTTTTACGATGAGCGACAACATAAAGTTAATTCTGGACAGTTACAAAAGATAGTATCAGATGAAGTCCTATCAAAGTTGTATGGTTTTTATAGTCAATCACAAAATGCCAGCAGCCCAGCTGTCGTCATTTGACATCAAGTGCAAAAGGAGCTCTAGAAGGAAAAGAAATGACTTAAGGTAGATCTGAGGCAAAAACAAGGTCAAGGACCTGCTCACCACCTTCTTGAAAGGGTCACTAGCATCTCATGTCTAACGGTCAAACTTTTATTCTGCTTCTTGCAAAACGGAGTTAAACCTTTCAAGTGCTAGTATCACTAGCACTGATGTCTCAGTCCACCAATTCTACCTCAAGAGCCATCTTTGAGTTGACTTTCTGGTGTGTTTTCACCCGTTTTTTAATTCTCTTTTTCTACCCAAAATATCCTATGTGAAGAATAACATGAAACTTCTGCTATTGACAGAAAATTTCATGCATTACTCCTGTAAATACAAATTTAGGACTTCAGTCCAAGTTTATACTTGGTCTCTGACATATAAGTTTGATAGTCGGAAACTAAAACTCTCCAGAATCAATATTGGGAAGATATTCACAACATTTTCTTATATCTCAGAGAAGTACTATGCAGATAATACCTAACTTTTGCCTCTGTCGTATTAGCGAGATCATTAGTCTTCTTAGCCTAATACCCCAAGAAAAACATATTATCCAGAATTTCCCAATAAACCAGTCATTGTTGGACAAAGAGAAAAAGAGAGCTTTACATCCTCTTTAATCATTTTGATTTTCAACTGAGGCCACTGATGGGGGGTTTTCTGCTAGGATTGCCTTGTAAGAGAACCTTGCATCAATTAAATATTTACTCACAGATTTGTATCTTGGCTTGCTCAAAGTCACTGATTTCTACTACTTTCTTGCTGCAAATTTAACGTACAATGTAACAGTCCTTTATTTATCATATAAAAGGATTAGCAAATGATCTCCTAAAAAGCATAAAAGAGAAAAATAGAACTAACTAAAGTTTCACAATCTCAAACTCTTAAAGAGGGGATATTTTACAAGTTGCTACAATAATTTTGCTATCACCAAAGTCACAAGATATAATCTAATAAGAACTACACCGAGTCCGAGAAAACAAAAAAGAACAGAAGGTATTTTTTATAACCAGGAAATCTGCAAAGGTCAATGGTGCACATTTGGAACTCGGTGGACAATGGCTCACTATCTACCCTTGCCCACAGTTTGAAACTGGCAGGATCTCATAAAGAGATAGGCTGGTCTTACATTTATAAATTTACACATTAAGCTAAGGATTTAAGTAATAAATATTTGAGTATAGGCAAGCTTAAGGAGGAACTATCAAAAGATGCACAATTAATACCAGCAAATGGTCTAGACACTGCGTTCTGAAAAAGTAGTTGGTTAAACAACACAATCCTCAAGGATGAATTAACCAACATATTTCAAATCTCTAGTGAGCCAAACTCCACATCTCTTAGAATATAGAAGGCAACACCTGCAACCATCTTTTCAAAATGAATCTCCAGACTGGAAGGATACAGATTGAATTTGCAGGTAGCAAATAACTGAAGATGGGTGTTAATGATGGCAGGTACTCAGTAAAAGCAGATTATGCAAACTTGTGCTACCAATGATTTGATTGACTACTGGCCATGGAAGTCTAAGCTACCCCAAAAAATTAAATGTTTCTGCTGGACACTCCTTTATGAAGCATGCCTCACCCAAGACAATCTTGAGAAAAGGAACATCCAAATAGTCAACGGGTGCTACATGTGTCAACAGGAGATAGAAACCAACTGTCGCTTGTTCCTCCACTGCAAAGTTGTTAGTGATATATGGTGCTTGTTCTACTATTTTTGGTCTTAGCTGTGCAATGCCATAGATCATTTAAGAGGCCTGTGAAGGTTGGAGTAGTTGTTGATAAGGCCATCAAGGAAATCTGAGAATGATACCTGCAGGTACTTTTTGGTGTATATGGACAAAGAGGAATAGAAAGATGTTTTGATGGTTCATCAACTCCAAATTATTCCATCAAGGCTAAATTGTTTGATGTTTCTATTTGTGGAAAAATACTTCTCAGGTAGATTACCTTGAAACCTTTTTGAACTTTGTTAGCTTCTTAACACTAGCATTGTTTTTTATGTAATGCAGCTAGGATTGGCAATTGGCGGGTCAAAACGGGTCAAGACCCAACCCTCCAAAAATTTACTTGGGTCAAAATGGATCAGCTAATGGGTCACAACCCAACCTGCCCAATCTTTACTAAGTTTAATTGTTTTATTTGTTCTTTAAAAAAAAATTTAGTACCTAATAAAATTATTTTTTACTTTACTATAGTTATATATAACATATCAAATTAAAAGAAAAGTCCTTTCAAGATATTTTGACAAGATTTCTCATTGGGCCAATTTGGGCTGAATATTAACCTAATTTTTAATGGTTGGACTGAAATGGGTTAAGCTAAAACTTACACTGGTTGGACAGATTGGGTTTGCTTTGCCATCCCTAAATGCAACTAATAAAGTTTTTTGATTTCTGCCCTCTGTAATTTCTTGCGTTCTTGATGTCAATAATGAAATCTATCATTACTTCATCAAAATTATTTAAGGCATTTCAAGGATTTCTTTTTCATGTAATTTATTACATTTTGCAAATAAGGTATAAATTTAATAACCCATTGCAGGAGTAAAATATTGGGAGATATTGACAACTTCTTATTTTCTCCTAAACGTCTATCATTCACTTGGACCGAAAATCTGATCATTGAAGGGAGAACTTAATGGACATTCTGTCTTCAACATCATAAAATCCAAGAACTCCCTATTCACATGATCGTATGCGTTGTCAAGGTCTAATTTACACAAGATTTGTAACTTCCCCTACCTCCTTCTGGAGTCAACCATTCCATTAAGTGCATGTGTTAACATGTTAGGATACTCCTACTAGACATCTTTTGAGGAACTTTATCCCAAGGATGGTACAATTTCTCATTTATGAAATATTTTCATTTATGACACTTGCGTTTCTGTTGGGAAGGCTGTTCTTTAAAATACTAGCTTTTTAGACCATTGAGCCAATTTTCTAGCAAGGCATTTGGACTCTGTTCAATGAATCTCCACAATTTATTGGCAATGTCTACCTTTCTGGTGTTTAATGAGGACTCTAGTTGAGGAGTCTAGCCCATACGAATCTTGTTGTATCTTTTTCTTTATAATGGTGCTGTTCGGGTCATTAGTCAACAATTTTACTAACACACGATACATGCTGCCTCCCAGCAACACAAGTACCGAATAACTCTGCCAACCAAATTGTTTTTTGTCATTGCTGGAACTTGAACCCTACTCCCAAGGTTTCCACCCACTTCACTAATTACTTGGCTACAATCTCGGGTGCTAGGGTGCTTCTTCTTGTTTGTTCTTGTTGAGTCGGAATTCTCAAATATCTTGTGTCTTTTGAAATATTGAGAAGGCAAAAGACTGCCCTGATTTTACTTGCCATGCACCTATTCCTAATGTTTCCATGATTGTCAGTAGCTACAAAAATTTGGCTAACAATGACATGGTTTTTCTATTGATGAAGCTAGGCTTAATCACCGGAGTGGATGATCACCAAAAACTGTCTAGAGAATTGTTAAGGGAGAACAGGAAGGTGGGAGAGGGAAGAGAAAGAGAAGAGGGTGAGAGAAGGAACCATCAAGGTTTTGGTAGATACCCGGTGGTCGGATTCTAGAGTGAGCAAAACTGTAACCAGTATAACATAATACAAAGATTACCATCATAAGTTGAGTGGGTTTTATTATTTCAAAAATGAAATGTTAAGCAGCGGTAATTTCACAAAATTTCATTTTGTGATTATATTTTCTTATACCTCATATAAACGATTTTTAACAGCCTAATTACTTCATTTGGTAATTTTTTTTATCAATTTTTGAAGAAACACTACTTCAATTAGGGGCTTCCAGGTTGGAGGTCTCACGTTCGAAACCCCTTGTCAGTGAAAGCAAGGGTTTTGCATTCTGGGTCGAGCTTGTCGCATTTCGCTTGCCAAGTGCAGGTTACCTTTTCCTATGTGATTTGCGAGCTATTGAGTAGGATCAAGGGTTTACCCTATGCGCACCCAAAGGGTAGCGATTGCAGGTTCCCCTTGACATCGAAAAAAAATTATCTTTTCATTATTTACATAATTAGTGTGTTTACTAGTGTATCATAAAGCTTGATGAATTTTGCTTTCCAATTTGATTTTTGAAGAAATGAAAGTCCAGAGAGAATCTACTTCAATAAATGCAAAAGGAACAACAAAAGTAGCATATGATGAAAGCTGATAAGGAAAGACATAGATAACGCTGCAAGAGTAGGGGAAAAGATTGCCCATATACAAGAAGTATACCAAAAGTAGAAAACCTTACAAGAGGACATGGTTGTCTACCAATAAAACCCGCTCAACTATACATGTATACACTTATAAATGCCATATGGGTTTTAGTTCTTCTATGACATTTCATTCCGCCATCATAGATCTTTGATTGTTTGTAGCAAAAGACAATATCAATAGGGGCTGCGATACCGTGTGAGCACTTGATTCTCCAGCTCTTGCACCAATACAATTTCAAGTAATCACATTTCTATTAAGCAAAATAGCTTCATAAAGAGCTGAGGTTTCTAAAAGAACTTATCATTGATAAGTCCTGCTAGGTTTATAGTACTTTCAGTAACTAGCTCAAGTCTAAACCTTGCTATATCTTGGGTAAACCTCTAAGTGCCAACTGCCAATGTAACATTAGATGGATATAATAACAGCTGCAAGACCAAATGAGTACTTGTATCAGACTTGATCTAATACAGAAATCCAATAATCCGCCAAACACTTTGAAGCAGCAAAACTGGAGCACATATAATGGAAACCCCATCAAGTTCCTTTTCCCAGTCACCAACCTAATCTCAATCTGTTTATGTTTCCGCAGCAAAATAAAGGGAGCTAAAACCCCAAAATCCTAACAACGAACTAAACCCAACAGCTTTAAAATTTCTTTCAGCCGCTATTCCTCTAATTAGCGACCATTTCTCATAGAGCAAAGTACAGAAGAATCATCGATACCCAAATTCAAACAAGCCGAACCCACAAAATCATTTGCAACACAGCTAATTTGTGCAATTCGAGAGAACCTAGATCCTATAATTCAAGCAAAAACATTCCATACAAACAACAACATAAAAGGAAAGCCATACCAGAAGAAGATATGGTGGTTGGGACTTCTCCATAGATAGCTTTAAGCTTGGAGAGTGGAATAAGGGGGTTGGGTAAAGCAGCTTCAGCAAAAAGCTGCTGCTTCCAATCCCACATGGCCTTCTTCATAGCTTTATTAGAATTGAGCAAAGAGTCTTTTTCTGCCTCGAGAACTTCCAAGTTCTTTTGCTGCTGCGCTGATCTCAAACATAGCAACCCAAATGCACTCAACAACGCCACGTTCAACACTTTGTTGCTGTTTAGCGCTTTGCTCACTGCCTCGCCGACTTTGCTTGCCCACTCCATCACAACGAGCAGAAGGTGCTGTTTGAATCTTCTAATTAAATTAATTATTTTGCATTTCGTGATAACTTAAATTTTTTTGTTTCTTATATTTAAAATTAGGTTTAAGAACTCCATTTCCAAAACAAAAAGGACAAGGGTCAAGTAACATTATCAAAGGAGCAAGTTGTGTTTGAAATTGACAATATTAAAATTTGATTGAAATAGACATTAGGTTGGATTATGATTCATTTAAATTTATTTTGGGTTCAAATGAGTTGGACTTAAATGGGTTAAAATCTGAATTGGGTCATGACCTGCCAATTTGACTCACTCAATCTCAACACTGTCAGTATATTGTTATTAACTTTTTATAACCACAGTTTAAATTTCAATTCAAAAAATAAAAATAAAAAATTACAACTAGATAGATAAATTATAAAAAAATATATATTATATCAATACAAGTAAAGAGCCTTAAAATTGATTGAAATTGAAGATTAAATTGGGCTCAATTGAAGAATCTTTCAAAACGGGTTAAGGATTGAATGAGTTAAAATTGAACTCAATTCAAATAACTTGAGCCCAACCCATAAAATTTTTGATGGGTTGAGCGGGTTATCTATATTTGGGCTCATTTTGACACCCTTACTCAACCTTTAATTTGTTGCAAATGGTTTAAGAATACCCTCCTTTTATTTTTTTCATCTAAAAGCATCCTTTACTTTTTATTTATGGTTCAAAAATACCCCTCTTTTCACTTTTTGATCTAAAAATACTCTCAACCCCAATTTACTTTGCATTGAATTCTTTTATTAATTTGTTAAT
Organism: Solanum sejunctum; assembly: GCA_025642045.1. Classification (NCBI taxonomy): domain Eukaryota; kingdom Viridiplantae; phylum Streptophyta; class Magnoliopsida; order Solanales; family Solanaceae; genus Solanum; species Solanum sejunctum. The sequence continues at coordinate 6,177,549 of JAOTQJ010000007.1, forward strand.
TAATTTATTTGTTCTAAAAGATAAATTTTTATTTATTCATAGTTTTGATATTAGCTCATTCCAAAATGTTTAAGCCTAAATTCTTGATACTCTGAAGGACTAATTTGTACCAGTATTAATCTTTAAACAAACTGTGGCAACACCAAATACCTTGACATCTCCAGCATTATCCATCTTTAACATGCCAGAATTAACCAGGGTATAAGATGAAAAGAAGTCTCTCCTTGGTGTGACATGTGAAGCTGTTCCAGAATCTACTATCCAACTTGTATCTTGAGATACAAAATTGATGACGCTTTTACCACAAGCAAAGAGAAGCTCAATCTCAGACAACGACAACAACATTGTCTTCATTATTTTCTTTCTTTTTCTCTTCTCCAAGGTCTTGCTTTAACTTTTTGCAAGACCTTTTAACATGTCTTTTCTTTCCACAATGACAACACATATATGATTGTACTTGGATCTTGACCTGCTTTAACTTTTACCTCTACTTCTCGAAACTCTTATTTTACCTCTCCTTCGATCATTTGTGAATTGAACGTCTGACTGTGAGGATGTGCCTTGAGATCTTCTTTTGTCTTCTTCATTCAACACATCACTTTTTGCATATTCCATAGTCTCCTTACCACCAGGAGCAAAATTATTTAAAGAAACTTGAAGAGTTTTTCAGCCAAAGTCCTTGCATTGCATCATCAAAGTTGACACTCATTCCTAACAGCTGGTCAAGAACACCTTGAAAATTATTTATGTGATCAAGAGTAGGATTGTGTTCCTTATATTTAAAGGTCATCAATTGCTTTAGCAAAAACAACTTGTTATTGCCCGTTTTTGAAGTGTAAAATGTCTCCAACTTTTCCCACATCGTTCTATCATGTGTCTCATTCACAATGTGATTTCAAACATTGTCTTCAATCCATTGCCTTATATATCCACGTATTTGTTGGTGCTCAAAATTCCAATCCTCGTCAGTCATGTCCTTGAATTTATGAGCAGCAAAAATGGGAAGATGCATCTTTTTCACAAGCAATAGATCTTTCATTTTGCTTTTCAATATGTTGTAGTTACTTGTGTTTCATCCATTGTAGGATTCTTGATAGACAACCAAGCTCTGATACCACTATGATAGAAGGATACAAAATTCAAAAGGAGAAAAAATAAATAACACCAAATTTAACATGAAAAAATCCTTCAAATCAAAAGTAACAACTATAGCATCGTCGAGATTCAAATTGCTCCACTATAATATAAGAGAGTTACAAATATGTTCTCCTAAATGGCTATAACAAAATTGCCAAGCAAGGAGAAACAATAGATATACCAACAAAACAAGTAGGAAGACAAATACCAAATCAGTGCTATTGTTCGGGACCTAAAAGTGGATATTTTTTACCTTTAAATCTGACCTCCACTGTTCAAAACAAGTACCAAGATGTTAGAAATATTCAACCAAAATTTCAGCCTGATCCAATGATTAACGAATCAACAAATGCAAATTTGAAGGCTGCTGGTCGAAGAGAAAAATTATTGCGGAAAACATCCTTTTCTTTTCTTTTCTCTCTTGTTGAAAGTTCTCTCAAAAACCTCTCTTATATGCTAATATCTCTCAAAGGTGAATAATAGTGAGCAATGCATAATTCTCTCAAAAGTTGTCCTATTTGTAGATAATAAATGGTACATATTGCTAAAGCCAAAATGTAACACCTCGTATAATTTACCAAAATGCCCCTAAAATGTATTGTTTGTGCAATGCATCTTCCAAAGCTTCGATGGAAAATTCGATACTGGATTTGCGATCAGCGTGAAAAATCGAGTGGAAAATGATCTCGACTCGACTTTAACACATAAAAACAGTGAGGTTTTTGCGTCCAAGCCGTGACGTGCCTGGTATGCAGAACCACACTTGTTTTTTTTTTTAATTTTCTTCAGCAAAAGCTAATTTTGCGAAAACTAGCCCGAATGTACTGGTGCGCAACGCACACCACTGGCCAAGAATGTGATATTTTTCATTTTAACTTCAGGAAGGGCATTTTCGTCCTTCTTAATATATTCTTAAGTCCCAAAATGAGTATTTAAGCCTAGATTCATACTAAAGGGTTTTATAACCCCATTTTTCTTAAGTCTGACTACGTTCCGAGAGAAGGAGAGGAGAGTTTAGAGTCCAGGGCCAATTCGTGCAAGAAAATTTAGGATTCTTCAAATCAAAGGTATGTAAGGCTAAACGAAAATATGATTTTGTTCTCTCATGTGCTCCATAGGTGGTCTAGATGGTGAGTTGAAGATTTCTTGAGTCTATACGCATGATTTGTTAAATATTTTCTTGAAAATTATATTATTTGCATGTATTTTCATATGTTGATGATCATTATAAACTTGTTTCTTGAATTGAATGTTTTATCTAAATTATTTCATAAATCCTATTTATTATTTCTTAAAGACTGCATGAAAGAATGTAGGATTGAGTCTAGAGCCTTGAGTGAGAATGTGATTGTGATTGTGATTGAGATTGAGATTGAGACATGAGAATGATGTTAGATTTATAGGACTTGATAGCCTCTTGAGTCTCCATAAATAACCTCTAACATTTTGTGTATCCAATTGTTCCCTAATGATAGTTTTAAGTCCTGAGATGAGTGTATTGATGACTAAAGTAGATGAAATTAGTGTTAATTGGGTTAAACTAGGATTAAGCCTTAGCTTGAAGAATAGTTCTACTCTTTGAGTTGATAGAATGATAAATGAGATGATGACCCGCTTGAGATGGGGTATTGGCTATGTAATAGTCCATCCTTAACAGACTATGAGCTTTCTTGGGTCATGGGAGGAGTCTTAGCACTGAAATGGGTAAGAGTGAGTCCCACTCGAACTTATTAACTACGTGGCCAAAATAGGAGACGATTAGATCGCGAAAGCGGATATTTCCTTTGTCCCGCAGAGGACTTGATAGACTTCTTTGGATCCCTGACTGACTCGTCCTTTACCCCAGCTAGATACTGCGTGGATGTGGTAATGACATCTTTTCGTTGTATCACTTCTGGCTCATAGAGAGTGGTTGTTGGTTATAGAAACTCCCATTTAGGATTCCCTCTTGATAGTAATCTGATGTTGAGGTAATGGTATAGGGTGAGGGATGTGGTGAGTCATTTGTTTATTCTTTGTTCTTTTTTTTATAGACATTTGGAATGTTGATTGCTCTTTATATTGTGTTGATTGTTATTGGTATATTATTTTACCTGTTTTCGATTTCACTCAACTATTTTACATACCAGTACATTCTATGTACTAACGTCCTCCTCTAGTACGGCATCATTTCATGATATAGATACAAGACTTGGAGATCGTCAACAGGCGCACCATTGAGGATCAGAGATGTTTAGCTGATTTGGTGAGCCTTCCTTACTTTGGAGGAACACCTTATTTTTATTTTCATCTTGCCTTAGAGTTAGAGTGAGTAGCTTTATTTTGATTGAGGTAGCCATGGGTCTATCACTGGCACCACCTGGTAGTGATAGAGGCTTCATAGACTAGAGTCGATTGTTGATGTAAGACTGTGAGCTAGTTCTTCCTACTAGTCTCTTTTTAATATATATATATTTGAGAGTTGATAATGATGTGCCCTCTTTATCCTTTATGTCTTTCGCTGATAGTAGAATACTTAGATGAATGAATGTGATGAGGTCAAGTGGTTCGCTTGGGGACTAGCAATAGTCTCTGAGTGCCGATTACGTCTAGTGTACCTTCCCAGGGCGTGACACAAAACTAACTTCAAATAGGATTATTCCAATCCTTTTCCAAATAGGATTAGAATTTCAATCATTCTCCAATTAGGATTGGAAACAAAAAGAGAATAGGATTAGGCCATGGATCATTGGCTCATAGGCCATATCCCAACAAATATTGAATCCATTTTGTGTTGCTGCTCGATAACTTCCTCGTCATTAGGTTGAATATGAGTTCTTGCATTATCTTTTTGTATGAATATTGAAAAATTTAAATCTTCTATGGGCTATTTAGCCTTAATGGCAAGAAGGATTTTATTAATCAAGAATGATCGAGAAATTTCTTTGGTTATCAAAGTTATTGCTTTTGTTTCTATAGTGTCAGCAGGTCTATTTGTACTAGCTCTTTTAGCTATTTCTTGTGTCATAAAAGGAAACATTCCAATTTTATCGGAGAACATTTCTACTCCTTGTGCATCAAATCTAGGACGAGCTGCAACAGCTAAAAATGTAACTTTATCGATGAAATTTTTGCTCTTGGCAGTGTGTATTGGATCTTCTTTATCAAACCGTAAATAATATATTTTATTGTTTTGGTCATATAGAACCACTTCTCGTAGATATAAATCATATTTAACATTGTGGTATGCTACCACGATCAAGTATAGATATGCACAATTGCAACTGATTTATTTTGTTTTTCTCTTTCAAATGAGGCTTTATAGCATTAGTGTGACACCTCATAATTCTACCCTTTATATGTACCTATGTTTCAAGCGTCATCCCTACATGTGAGAAGTGTATTAGAGTCATAAGAGACATCTAATACTTAGAAGTGTTCAAGACTTTCCTATAAATTGAGTTTGGAGTGTTGGATTATGCAAGGGTCAACTTTAAATGACCATACCTATTAGCACACAAAGAACTGGAGGTCCCATAATATACCAAATGATAGTCCTTTGAATTAGCTTTCCAACTCAACTGGTTTCACCTTATTTAGAGTTCAGAGTTAAAAGTTATGGTCATTTTACTAAATACTACCAGTGCAAAGTTGCACTACAAAAACTCTGTTACGGGGTCATAGTGTGGGCTAGGAGTCGTAGTGTGGCTCATAGCAACTTTCAGAAACTCTGAAATTGAGCCAAAGGGTTATAAAAGAGGTCTTATGGGTCGTAGTGCTGTTTAGGGGTTGCAATGGGCTTTTTACAGCTTTTAAGAAGGGTTATTTTGGTCCTTTCCCCATCCTTTCTAAGCCTAAGGATGACGTTTTTACACTTAAGTCAACCCTGAAACATCTCAGATAGCCTCTTTTATATTGTGATATTCTTTCAAAGGCATAGACGCAAAATTCAAGAGAAGAAGAGGGGCTAGGGTTTGAAGGAGATTTTGAGAAATCTTCCAATTTCTTCCAAGATACTTCAAGATTCTACACTCCCAGGTATGTAAGGTTTACCAAAGTGTGGATTCCTTTCTTCACTTTCCCTTTTTCATTATCTTGAGTCAAGATTTGAGGAGAGTTGAGATTTTTGAGAAATTCCTTCTATTTTAATTACTATATCCTTGTATTCATCATAAGGACTTATTTTAATTATATTACATGAGATAATTCCTATGTGTTTATGAGCATGAATGTGAGAAGTATACATGTGTTTTCATTCTTGATAGTATGAACCCTAATTTACACGTTTCCATGAAATGTTATGCATAAATTAAGCATATTGAGTTGGGTAACTTGAGCATATTGAATTGAGTGGATTGATGCATATTGAGTTGAGTAACTTGAGTATATACGAGCAGGAGTATATTGCATTAAGTCACATACATTATGATCTATGATGTCTTGATTGTATTGCATGACAAGTTGATTGAATGATGTCTAAATGACTGTTTGAGTCTAAGTCATTTACGTTGATTGATTGAATTATTGAGTTGAATTATGAGTTGATGATGAGATAATGATGAGATGATGATGAGTTGAGTTATGATGATTATGATGATGAGTTAATTGATGAGTGTAGCATGTTTTAGTCTTGTGAGAAGTATCGAGCACCGAGCGGGTAGCGAGTATACTTCTACTTTAACTCATAGAACTACGTTAAAAGCGTAGGATAGTTATTACAGCTATTCTGATAGCTCTTGTCCCGCAAGTGGCCACTTATTATGGATTCAAGAGAGAGTTGATCATCCTTTTCCGTGGCAAGTTAAAGGCGGACATGTCAATGATGTTGATTCATTGTGCATCACCTTACATAAGGTGGTAGGATGAGGATTTTGGTTAAGAGAAACTCCTACGCAACATTGGTTGAGCATGAAATTCCAAAATGAGCCTATTATACTGAGATTATTTTAAAAGCATGATTTACTCTAAACTTGCATAAAACAATTTGAGCATGAGCATTGAGTCAAGATGACTGAATTGAGCTTTATTTCTCTTTGAGATATTTTATGTACTAGTATATTTCATGTACTAATGTACATTTTAGGCCTACATCATTTTATAATATAGGTACAACAGATAGAAGGCTTCAGCACGCGCATCGTTGAGGTTCGGATCAGTACATTCCTGAGCTTAGTGAGCCCTCCTAGTATCCCGGAGGAGCCCTTTTATCTTTCATTATTTTTGAGTACTTTTGTTTCTTTGATTGAGGTGCCCATGGTCTGTCATGACACATTTCTAGACTGATGAATAGAGGCTTCGTAGATATTTGTGTAGAGGTTTTGGATGAGTCTCTGTATCTAAACTATTTTCATTGATACTATGATACAATAGAGTTATTTTTTTATATGTATATGTGCTCATATTTGATGCTTATTCATTGAGTTATTCTTTCGCTATTGAGTTTGATGTGACAATGAAGCCAAGTGATTCTAGGGCTAGCGATAGTCTTTGAGTGCTGGCCATGTCAAAGGTATCCTCCCGGGATGTAACAAACTTGGTATCAGAGCACAGAGTTCAAGAGTCCTAGGGAGTCTATGAAGCTGTGTCTAGTAGAGTCTTGTTTAAGAGTATGTTGTAAACACATTTCTTAAGCAGGAGACTACAGGACATTAGGAACTGTTATCCTTTCTTGTGACTAAAGTTTGTGCGATAGAGTTGAAAACTCTATAAATTTCTTTTCTGACTCATGCGTTATGCGATTGAAGATCATGCCTCCAAGATGTGCAGTAATGCAGAGGAATGCCTCAGCTAGCACTGTCAAGAATCCTACTTCAAAGGTACCTCCTTAAATGGAAACGAGGGGCCGAGGCCGACCGCCCAGGACCACTGGTGTTCCTATGATACCTGCTACTTCACCTGCTCCTATTTCAAAGTCCAAATTTTTAGGAGTCATAGTTATGCTTACCCAGTTAGTAGCTGCTCAGAGTAGGAATCAGGGTTCACTAGCCCCTAGCTCTAGTTCTCATGAGCCCAAATTTACTTCTATATTAAGAGATTTTCTGAGGATAAACCCATCGGTCTATACTGGGTCTAAGGTTGAGGAGGATTCGTAGAATTTCATTGATGAGATGTGAAAGGTGCAGAAAACTATGCAAGCCACTAAGACTGAAGGAGTTGAGCGTGCTACCAACCAACTCAAAGATGTGGGCAATGTTTGGTATAACCAGCAGGAGGAAAGTTGAGGTGAGGATGCTGAGCCTACTACTTAGGATAAGTTTGAGAGTGCCTTCCTTAATCACTTCTTTCCTCAGGAGTTGAGAGAGGAAAAATTTGAAGAGTTTGTAAATCTGAAGTCGAAAGAGATGACTATCAAAGAGTATATCCTGAAGTTTATCTAGCTGTCTAAGTATGCACCTGTGATGGTTCCAGATATGAGGGTGAAGATGAGAAAATTTGTATCTGGGTTGGGGAAACATGTGAAGAGGGAGTGTAAGGTGGCATTGTTGATCCCGAGTCTGGACATTTCTAGGATGATAGTCTATGCCCAATAGACTGAGAAGAAGAAAGATAGAGAGGAACATCTGAGTAAGAAGGCAAGATCAACAGGGCCTGACTTTGGTCAGAGTAAGCAGAATAAGGGAGATAAGTTCTATTTCCAGAAGAGGTCTTCTAGCTATGCACCATCTTCAGCTAGTACACCAACTCCTAGCCATCAGAGGTCCCAAGGTCAACCAAGCTTTAGGGCACAGGGGGCACAGTCTCAAGCAAGTGCAACTCTTAGCTTTAAAAGGAAGCTACCTTATGGGAAATAGGTAGGATACATTTGGGAGAGTGTAGAGATGGAGGAAATGCTTGCTACAAGTGTAGCCATTCGGGTCACTTTTAGAGGGATTGTCTGATGTGGGCCAATAAGGCCCAGACTTCTACCACAACACCACCAATAAGAGGTAATCAAAGAGGTGTTGCACCAAGGGCAGGCGGTGGGACAAACTGACTGTATGCTATGGGAACCAACAGGATCGAGGTTGCACCAGATGTTGTGACAGGTATGCTTCGAGTCTTTACCATTCCATACTATGCTTTACTTGATCCGGGTGTAACTTGCTCTTTTGTGATGCCATATGTGGTGAGTAGATTTGGGATTCTTTCTGAGTGGTTGCTTTAGCCATTTTCTTTTCTACTTTTGTCGGTGAGTTCATTCGAGCTAAGCGAATCTTTAGAGATTGTGTAGTGTCCATTTATCATAGGGATACTCTTGCTGATTTGATTGAGTTAGGGATGGTTTATTTCGATGTGATCCTTGGTATGGATTGGCTTCACGTCTTCTATGCCTCAGACTGTTAATTCTAGTTTTTGAATGAGCCTATTATTGAGTGGAGAGAAGATTCTGTTGCACCGAAGGGTAAGTTTATTTCTTACCTTAAAGACCAAAAATTAATCTCTAAAAGATGTATCTATCACTTCGTGCGAGTCAAGTTCGATGATGTTAAGCCCCTTTTTCTTGAGTTTGTCCCAATCGTGAGTGAGTTTTTTAATGTGCTCCCTGAGGATCTGCCTGGAGTCCTTCCTAATAGGGAGATTGACTTTAGAATTGATTTTTTGCTGACACCCAGCCTATCACTATGCCGCCATATAGTATGTCCCCCACAAAGTTGAAAGAGCAGTTGAGAGATTTGTTAGAGAAAGGATTTATAAGGTCGGGTGTCTCTCCATAGGGTGCTCCAATCCTGTTCATGTGAAAGAAGGATTGTTCCTTGAGAATGTGTATTGATTACTGCCAATTAAATAAGGTGACTATCAAGAATAAGTATCCCCTTCCGAGAATTGATAATTTATTTGACCAACTTCACGGTGCCCATGTTTTCTCTAACATAGATATCAGATTAGGCTATCATCAGTTGAAAATGAGAGAAGGTGACATTCGAAAGATGACCTTTCAGACACGATATTGTCACTTTGAGTTCTTAGTGATGTCGTTTGGGTTGACAAATACACCTACAACTTTTATGGATCTGATGAACAGAATATTCTGGCAGTACTCAACTTATTCCTGATTGTGTTTATTGATGACATTTTGGTGTACTCCAGAGATGAGAAGGAGCATGCCAATCACCTAAGGATCACTTTGCAGACACTCCGATCCAAAGTTTTTTAAGTGTGAATTTTGGCTCAAATTTGTGGCCTTCTTAGGCCATGTGATTTTTGGAGATGGAATCTGAGCGGATACTCAAAAGATTGAGGTGATCAATAATTGTCCAAGACCAACCTCACCGATCAAGATAAGAGTTTTTCTAGGTTTAGCTTGCTCCTACTAGAGATTTGTTGAGAGATTCTCTTTCA
>JAOTQJ010000007.1:6190071-6200527 GCA_025642045.1 Solanum sejunctum
TTTTTAGAGCAACCAAATTAAATTAATTAAAATAAATTATTATATTCAAAAAAAATAAAAGACTGCATATGAAGAAAAATAAAAGATTACACACGAAAATAAATTAACATAACTATTCTTGTTAAGTACTCCCACCACATGAAGCATTTCGATATCGTGATGGATAGTTATGTCGATCATGACTTGTTTGTTTGCACGTTGAACACTTGCGAGTGAGCGTACTTGCTGGAACGTCCATTTTACTATGCATACGAGTGTTTTCTTTTTGCCTATTTTTTGTAAATATCTTTTATTTGCTATCATAGTAAAGGGACTAATAGGCCAATATGCTTCACCGTCAAGTGGATTGAATTGTCTGGAGTAGGCTTTTTTATAGTTATGCACACTGAATTCTGGTGACATATACTCCCATGCTTGGTATCCAATTTGATCAAATCTTTTTCTAATACGAGAACACAGAATTTCGTATAATTATCATTTATCACATTGACTTGTTCCTTGCGATGCATTTACAATGTGTATATTACCACCACGTCTATGATGCATATGTGTTTGCACCTCAAATATGTTCTCCATTTATTGATGATAGTTGATGAGCATGTGACGCTGTGATTTTTTATGATTATACTCAAATATTTTGAATGGTTTAGGCATTCACTATTACTTTTATTATAATAATTGATTGACAAATTTTGATCTTGTGACAAATTATTTCACAATCCAATTGTAAGTAAGTCTCATCTTTGCAGTAACTGATAGGCCCCTGACTGACTCAAGCAACCCATCAAATGATTCAGAACCATTTGTTGTCTCCATGCCCCATCTTCTATCTTCATCCTTGTGCAATGTCCATTTGTCAAGATCATTCTTCATTAATCACATATATGCCTCTATGTTAATTTCTTTGATCATCTCCATTTTTTCTAAAAAAAAATTTCCTGAGTATAATTTGCAGCTGTCCATAAAAGATATTTTAAAGTGGCATTGTTAAAATTTTTTTTGAAAGTTGGCCTTCAAGTACCTTAAACAAAAATGATGATACCAAAATGGGGCCTGCCAATTTGAAAAATTATACACGGATGAAAGTATTTCATGATGTCTATTAGATATCAATGTTACACGTTCACGATCTTTTCACAACATGCAAGTGCAAATGATTTAAAAATAAAGTCCATATTTTCATACTCTCATTTGCAACTATTGAAAATACTAAAGGTAATATTGAATCGTTACCATCTGTTGCAACTGCAATAAACAACTTGATATCATACTTTTCATAGACATGTATTCCACCAATCGATATCACTGGACGATAAAAAACAAACCCATCAATGCATAGTTTTGAAACTTCAAAACGTACAGTTGAATACATCTTCAGCAACATCATTGTGATGCTCTGTTTTTCATTCAACTATTGTGCTTGGATTAAAGTATTTCAAAGCTTGCATATAACTTGGCAACTCAGGAAAAGAACCCTCCCATATACCATAGACCTTTTCAAAAGCATACATCCAAGATATGTCTTTTTCCTACTTATTGAAATGTCATATGTTTTAAGAATAGTTGTTTGGCAGTCTTTGATAGAAAACTTAATAGATAAAAATAATATTAATTATCAAATTAAGAAATGAGTATTACCTTATTAGATTCAATAATACAAGGTTAAAATAGTACCTTTGCATTTTTTCTATATCAGTACGAAGAACAAAAACAATCATCCCAACATCTAAATTAAAATACCCTTCATGGCAAGTGTCCATGTTACATGTGCATTCTTTAATGTATCTTTCAATTTTTCACATGTTGGTAGAATTATCCATAAAAGAAGTAAACTTAAATCCACATCCTTGTTCAGTACGCCTATAAACAAGTCGCTAAAATTTCTTTGTCGACTTAATAATTGAGTATTCTCGTGCTATCTTCAAATGTAAAAGCTTACCTGATTTTTGCAATTATTTTTTTGAGTTAAACAACATGTCTTTTTCAATATAAATAGCACCATTCATTAAATCTTATGGTTCACACCATATTCATTGTGATGTATACTCATCATGTGTGTCAACAAAGATATCTAGACCATTTAGAAGATGATCAAGATATGAAATTTTATGAGAAAGAAATTTAGGTATGCATATTGTGGGTGACATGACTATTAATTGTTGCATCGGTAATGAAAAAGATTCTTCACCATGAAACAGACTCATTGACATTGGTCTTGATGACTGATTTGGGCATTGAAAAATCATCATCACTAGATGATGCCTCAAATGGAACATTATCTCTCAATACCTCCGCATTAGACAAATCATCACGATCACTAGCTGAAGATGAGCCATAATTTGGAAGATCACGATCATCGATATTCACGGGATCAATGGGCTCATCTTGAGCGATATTTTTCCTATATTTATAAGAAATATTATATATATATATATATACATACATCATATAATAAATTTACTTAAATAAAATAGACTTATGTGTTGAACGTATCGATAAGAGTCATTTGCACCAATTGTAGATGATACATGAAAATTTGAGGATATACTATATATTTTCTGTTATTGCAAAGTGTGAAGATTGATCAAAATAATTGCTTAGTCCATAATTTCAAGCAATATTTGTCTCGTGCTAAGGTAAACCACTACAAAATATATAATAATATTATTAAATTATCTATTGACAAATAATAATCAAAATTAAGAAATAAAGTCAAAATATTGAGCATTACCAGTCACTTTCATTGATAGTTTCATTCAAATTAAAATTATATCGACCAGTAAGAATACTTTGATAATGAGATATATTTAGAAAATCACTAGATTGAGTTATAGGGAATCCATCAGGATTGTTACGATTTTCCAATTGAGGATGAATATTAACAAATAAAGAAAAATGTTGTTGACTAATCCTATGCTCCTTCCTAACATAGATTTAAGGCACAGTTAGCTTGATTTGATTTATGTAGTCGGTTGGAACCTTCAAAAAGTCATTCAACGATTCGTCATTATAGATAATCTATTCCCCAAAATTTACTTGTCCTTGTGATAAAAATGAAGTCGGATATTTTTCGACTAAAATCAAATTATAATTGATGTTATTCACACTCATTCTTCTATAAATTGATGGAAGAAACTTTTGATATCAGATATTAAGTGGATACTTAGCATTGTGTTTGGGAAGACAACTATAATGAATAGTATTTCCATCTTGAATAATTTCACCATCTCAATAAATTGAAACTCTAACTTTTTGAAAATTTAGAAGACATTATTTGTGATTGAAATGAAAAAAAAGTGGATTATAGTTCTTGAATATGCTGTGTTTAAGTATCTTTAAATAGAGATCGGGATAAAATAACACAAAAATGTAAAATGTAAAAAATTATCACGTTTTATGATGGGTCAAATCAATATAATTGTGTGAGAAAAGATTGAAAAAATTGTAAAGTGTAAAAGATTTTTATACTTTACAAAGTGTAAATTTTTTTTACATTTTATGATGCATCAAATCAATATTGGGAAAGGCTGCAAAAATCTATACAGTTTAAAAAAAAAATTCACTTTATAAAGTGTAAAACAAAATTACACTTTAGAGTCGACGACTCTTTTTTAACAGTCCATTACAAAAATTTTGTAAAAGTATAAAAGAATTTTACACTAAGCTCATTTTTGTTCTCTTTTAAATTCATGGCCTATTTGTATCAATTTTAATGTCTTTATGGCTTATTTTAATTTACAGTTCCATTTTTTGTTATAGACTCTTCTTTTTTTAATTTATCTAAACAAGAATAAAATGAAAATCAATATAAAGAGCCAATTGTCGCCTCATGGACACAGAAGATTAGAGAACAGTTCCGGGTAAATACTATTCAATTTCAATTTGATTGTATGATTTTAAATTTGACACAAAATTTTAAAAAGTAAAAAAAATCTTTTAAATCATATAATCTTCAATTAAAGACTTATAAAACATATAAAAATATTGTGATTCTAAACAAGTCACGTGAAAAGTTAAAATTAAAAAATTTAAACAGACTTTATAAGAAGAAAAAGAAAAGACAAACAAATTAAAACAAAACAATTACTTCCTTTCACCCCTAACCTACGACCACCAGTGGGAAGTCGAGGATCCTAGTCCCCTTTTCCTCGAAAGAAGTATTTTAGTAGTACAAAACATAGGCCATGCTTCCATTTCCCATTAAGAGAACAGTACAAAAATGCCACTCTGAAGCGTTTTGAAAACTATATTTTCCGTCAATATAATCCTCTACGCACCATTGCAATAACAGACGCATCAGCAAAACACCTAAGATTACACTGCAAACCTGAGTTTTAGATCTTTAATTTACAAATCAAGTTGATGGGAAAATAATCAATTCGAACACAAGAGTACAGTTCATTAAAAACAACAAGTAAAAGGATGGAGATATTAATCAACTCGAGAATGAGGATCTCTAACATAAATGCCTCAATTTGGTGTTGACCTTCCATTCATGCTATCCTGAGGATTCTCTGAAGGTTGTGCTCCCGAAAACATCTCCATAACAGACCTCAAGGTCCCTGTCAATTCCTCAGGCATCTGTTCACCAAAACCAAGATTGATGCTCCTGCTTATTCTTATTACAGGATCATTGGTTGAATCAGCATTGTTGCTTCCTTCTGGCCCGTTTGGACCATGCTGCCCTTGGAATGTGTCTCTTGTCATGTTCATAAACACGTTACTCAAATCTGGAATGCCATTGGCATCAAATGACATTGATGCAAATGGTGGAGGCATGGCATGGCTTCTAGGTGCCCCAGCAGGCTGGTGATATGAGTCTTGTCCATGGCTCCAAGAGGTTGAGCTCTGCAAAATACCCAAGGATAGAAAAATGGGATTTTTTCATAGATGCTTTACTATTTTAATTAGATCGATGCTCACAATTGCGGCCGATTGCATTACCACTCTGGCAGATGACTGAACTACAGATACATACTCCATTCTTTTACTTCTCAAAAAAATTTATCGGAATCTATTCTTTCTTTTAAAACAGAAAGATTATGAGTGAGCATCAACACATGTTCGTTGTAGTTGCTCAGACGAAAATGCTGCATCAGATGTTGTTACGAGGACAGACTATAAAAGGTATGTACTTTTGTGGTCAGCACCTGATTTGGTTGTTACTTACATGCCTTGTAATTATCAACTTATTAAATCTAATAAAGCTCCTGTAATGCCACAATAGTCAGTTACCTGATCATTCTCCCTCCTCTGTTGCTCTTCTTTCAACTTTTGTTCTGCTACCTACAAGTTTTAAATACGAGTGTCATACTTGAATTAATACTGTAACAACATTTTCCAGCTAATAACCTTACAAACCACAATCAATAAGAGGAACTAACCCATATATTTTCCTTGATGGAATCATTATTAGGATCCAACTGCAATGCTTCATAAACAAGGCTTTATGTCAGAAATAGATTTCTATTTGCAGATAAACTAGACAAGAAAATGCATATTGTATCCTGGCACTCATTGGCTGACACAGACAAAGTGCAACCTTCTAACACTTCTCAAGACCGAAGTAGTGATGCATTACTAAGCACGATAACATAACATATAACAATTCACAGCTGTTGCAGAATGTTGAAGGGATCCTTAGTGTAACTGGTAAAGTTGTTGTCATGTGACTAGGAGATCACAAGTTCAAACCGTGCAAACAGCCTCTCGTAGAAATGCATGGTAAGGTTGTTTACAATAGGTACTTGTGGTCTGTCCTTTCCCCGGATTCGCCTACAGTGAGAGATTAGTGCACCGGACTATCTTTTTTTTTTAAATCTCACCCCAAACTAATCCTCATAGACACAAATATCAGTCGAAGCCCTCAATTTGCATGCGCAAAGCGGGTTCCGTCACTTCTGGATTGGTTGCCAATGGAAGACTTCATCCACCATCTCTTAATGAGGGAAAAGTTTGAGGAAGGAAAAAAGAAAAAAAAGGAAGGAGTCAGATAGTGGTTTCTTCCACTTTTCCTTTCAAAAATACCCTTAACCGTAGAATAGGTAGAATAAGGGGCATATTTGAACCATTTCTAATAGGTTAAGGGGGTGTTCGGATTGACTATTTTTTAAGTGGCTTATAAGTTAAAAGCCAAAAGTCATAAGTTGAGGATCCCCTACTTTTGGCTTTTGGCTTTTGGCTTTTTTTAAAAACTTTTTCAGCTTTAAAAAAGTGTTTTTTTGTGTTACCCAAACACTTCCAAAACTTTAAAAAGTGTTAAAGAACCAAAAGCCAAAAAAATAAACCAATCCATACACCCACTAAGGTTTTTGATCCAATAGGTGGAATGAGGACATTTTTCAATCATTTCTAATACGTCAAGGGCATTTTGATTTAATAGATAGGAGGGGCAAATTTGATCCAATAAATGGAAGGAGGGAATTTCTGAATTATTTCGAATAGGTTAAGGCCATTTTTGAACCTTTTCCATTCTTTAAATTGCTTCTATTTGATTTTTTGTGGTTATGCTTGAGTGGATACTCACACAAGCATAATCATGACTGAAATGATCTTAAACTTTTCACTAATGAAGAAAGAGCATCCAGCTATCATTTTGACATTTTGGCCAGTGTTCCCTTTTTCCTTTTCAAGAACAAGTCTTATATAACCTAATAAAAATTGAAATCTGGCAGACTGTACAATAGCTAAGAAACACAATTTTTAGACATTTGCAATAATGTTAGCTAAGGTTTGTAAAATCATCCTTCAAATCTACCCTTCATCTTAAATAATATGTCTGCATATTTACTATGTATCATGGGAAGAACATCAAATAAAATCTCATGGACTGATGAATCTAACTGAAACAAACTATAGAACATGAGGAAACAGTCAATTCATCAGTTAAAATATAGAATTAGAAGTCACATCTCAAAGATGTTGGAGCATAAAGATGACCATTCTCAATAAATTCAAAAATATAATGTAGTCCAATATACCAAGAAACTTTCAAAAATTCCAATCCAAACTAACTGAATTACTAATAACGAGAAAATTCTTGATCAAACCTTTTGTGAATCCCTTATCTATGGCATCACGGTACTTCCTCTGAGCATAATATACAAAACCCAATCTACTATAAGCCTTGCTATAATTGGGGTTGATTGCAATGGATTTTTGGCAATCTTGAGCTGCTGCTTCATATTGGTGGATCTGGGTTAAAGCAGCTGCCCTGATACATCACAAAAACTACATCTTAAAATAGGCATTCAGAGTTATTCACAATTAGAAAGATTCATCTCATTGCTTTAGAATTTTCAAAAGAACAGAAAAAGCAGATGCTCCCTCTGTTCCATGGTTTTTGACATGTCACGGAGTTTAAGAATGGAAGGAAGACTTTTGATACTTGTGGTCTACAATAAGTCAGAGATATTTGTGTGACTATTAAATCAAGGGTAAAATGGAAAGTTTAAAGTTGAACTATTACTTTTAAGAAAAAGAATATGAACCGGAGGCCGATTTTATATATATCAAATAAGCAACAAAAAAGGCCCAATAGGCAATACAAAAGTGCAGGACTAAAAGAGAGATCCAAATATAAAAACCACCAGATATGTTTTAAATAGGAAGCTCATTATTTGGGGTGGGTGCGTGGGTGGGGGGGTTGACTAACTAAAAAGGGAGTACCACATAAATTGGGACGGACAAAGTAATATTTTTGCATGCAAAAAGCGAAAATCACTTTCTTCCGTTTATGTGATAATGACACACCTGTTGCAATAGTAAACCGCATTATCTTCACAAAGTGCAATTGCAAAAGAATACAGCTCAATAGCATCAGGGTAAAGTTTTGACTGCATCGCTTTATTACCTATTGTAAAATCACAAAAAAAAAAACAGAGAACTTTGAGTAAAATCTTTCTGAAAAAATGAACTATACCTTGAAAGGAGACTAAACCTCTCCACAAGAAGATGCTGACCTCAAGCACACATTTGTGGGACAAGTACCCCTCAATTGCTTTAGAACTAGAAAGTAATTCTCTTGAAAACATTACACTTCGCAATGATTGAGGTAGCTCAAAGCTCAATCCTCTGTCCCACTAAAATTAGGGTTCAGCTGAGTGTGTGAATCAAAATGGAGCATGTGCTGAAGGGAAATTCAGGTTACTGTGAAGTGTAAACCAAGATTATATTAACCTGAATTCGACTCCACATGATTTGCACGTTTCATCTTGTCGAAATATGAACTACTGATAGTTTCACGTGCTAATCGTGATTCAAGTAGTTTGTTTTTGCTAAATATACTGGAAACTAGGTGAGACTTGGAGTGAAATGGTTCCAAATAGGTAATGAATATTGAAGATTCATCTTTTGATATCTGTGGTACTCTAACCAATTAGCCCATACTTTAACTATTCCACTGTTTAACTGCACCACCCGCACAGATATGGGCCAGAATATCTACCCTAGCTTAAGTAGATACGAAGAAATCACCTAATTTCTGTTACTTTTTCCCTCATTTGGGGTCTTTATTCCAACTTCATAGACCGCCATCTTGGGTGGTATATTGATTTTGATATGGTCAAGTGTCTGTTTTGAGCATACAGGGACTATGGACATTTCAACAATCTTTCAAGCTGAAAGTTGAATATGGAGGGAAATCAAGTTCAGGAAGTTTGCCATTACAGCAAAATATACTGAGACAAACCTTGCCAGCTATCAGTTACAAGACAAGGAGGCCTAAATTGAAGATTGTATAGTTGGAATGAACAGAACATCAGCTTCAGGAGGCATTCCAAGACTGGCAAATGGAAATCACATCTAATTCTTTAGTTAGCTAGAAGAAGCTAACAAGCTATTGACTGAAACTGATTCTTCAACTTGGAGAGCGAGGAAGGATGGTAAATCTTAGGTGAAATCTTGCTATGAGGTACCAATGGCTCTGCTACTGAAAGAAGAATATTTCCCTGGAATGCAATCTGAAACACTGTTGAACACTCATTACATTGCAGCAATAGAAACCCACTTGACGATGAGAACTTAGCAACGATTACAACTCTGAAGAAATAGTCGAAAAGGCAAAAGATTACTGTTGGATTACCCTGTTTGCTGGCAAAGCTGGAGTTTATTTCCAAATCTATTTAGTGTGCTATGATGATGCCAAAGATTGTGAACAAGCTATAGAATGTTACAAAGGACAGAAAATAAGACAATGCAAACAATCTGGACTACAGGTGCCTTCTTGCATGTATGGAAAGAAATAAATAGACGATGTTCTGATGGAAAGAATGAGTTAGGGCATCTATGCTTCTATAGTTATGATTCTAGAATTCATACATCTTTGCAGGATTTATCTATTTTGCTGAAAATGTAAAATGTAAATTATTTCATACTCTCTTACATTTCATTAACTCACTATAGTTAATCACGATAACAGTTTATAATACTGGTAATCTAACCACTTTGCCATTTCATCAATAAAATATCTTTACTTTTCGAGAAAAAGAATGTAGTTACAATTTACCTTGAGATTTTAAGATCTCAGCAAGGTTGTTTCGGTTGAACATAGCACATCCAGATTTTTGCATCTCCTGAAACCGCAAAAATAAAGGTGGTAGGAAAATATTAGAGGAACAATAACTGCAATAATTATAACAGATCATGACAGAAGCAACACTAGCTACTAGATGTACACAGGCAGTTGTGACAGGCTCGGTGGCTGTGCCTATTTATAAAAACAGATAGGAAAAAATAAATTAATCAATTGAAATATGGTCTATTGAAAAGATAACAACTGGGCAAATCAGCAAAAAGTGGGAGAATTTTGTGGAGCGGCCAAGGTGGTTACTAGAATATCTTCTCCCTTCATTATTCTACTAGATTATTGTAACATAGACAATGAAAAAAAGAGAAGGTTTAATCTACATTTTGGAGAGGGTTGATAGTACATATAGGAAGGGGTGGAGAACTAAAGATGTCAATATGCCTTGTGGTAGCAGATTGTGGAGGAATATTAAGAAGGAATGGGTAGAATTTAGTGGCAATATATCAATTAGGATAGGCGATGGGAGGAGGTTAGCTTTTGGGGACACAAGTGGTGTGGGCAAAACTTGTTGAAAACTGAGCATTCATAGGGTATCATGCCAAAACTCAAAAGGACCTGATAGTCCGGAAATTTAGGGGATACAGGGTGATTCACGAGGGCTTCCCATTTGGGGAGGTTACTTGAGTTTCAAGATAGCTAGTTTTGCTACATAAGGAATGTATGCCAATAAATATGATAATCTTTATGCTTTGAGGTTGGTTTGGGGAATAACACACTGTTCTCTGCTAAGTCCTTCCATATAAAGCCCGTGTCAAGCAACAATCATGTTTTGCCGCATAAAAGTTTTTTAACATTACTTTTCTTTTCAATTCCTTTTTCGTTTCCCTTTACTTTGTTTTTTCTTTCTTTTCTTCTTCTCCTCCCTGTGAT